>CM040825.1:9998605-10238605 GCA_022828995.1 Vimba vimba | reverse complement strand
CCCACTGCCGGAAACTACGGACGCAGGAACAGAGACAATGACAGCTTACCTACATGCACTAATCTGTGAACACCTGGAAGACGCACCACTGAATGCAAAACAGATTTCCAAGGCAACACGCAAGGATGCAGAGCTATCTAGGCTGCACAGATACATCATGGAAGGGTGGCCAAAAGAAGTACCGGAAGAACTGAAAGTGTACTACAAAAAAAGAAAGGGACTATCTGTTGTGCAAGGTTGTGTTCTATGGGGGACAAGAGTAGTGGTGCCTGCAAAGCTGAGAACAGCAGTGCTTAATGAGATCCACAGCGGACACCCTGGTATTGTAAAGATGAAGACCATTGCAAGGCAATATGTCTGGTGGCCACATGTAGACATGGATTTTGAAAAGACCTGTAAGCAGTGTGACAGGTGTCAGTTGGAGCAGCGTATGCCACGCCTAGTTCCTCTGCACCCCTGGGAGTTTCCGGGAGAGGTTTGGAAAAGGCTCCACATTGACTTTGCAGGTCCGTTCATGGGCCACATGTTTATGATAGTTGTAGATGCATATTCTAAGCGGCTGGAGGTTTTCAAGATGGCACAAATAACGTCCTCCGCAACCATTTCAAGGCTTCAGAGACTTTTTGCGTCATATGGTTTACCAGAGCAAATTGTCACAGACAACGCCACGACCTTCACGTCAGATGAGTTTCAGCTGTTCATGAAAAGGAACGGTATCCTTCACACAACTGGTGCACCGAGGCATCCAGCTACCAATGTTGCCACATTCAAAGCCGGCATGAAGAAGCTGGATGGAGAGGGTTTGAGTGTTGAGGACAAAGTCTTGCATTTCCTACTGCGATATCGCACAACTCCCAATAGTGCGACTGGAGAGTCGCCCGCAGATTTGCACCTGAAGAGACATGTGCGTTTGCGGTTGGACTTCCTAAAGCCAAACATCGCCATGAGAGTGAGGAGGCGGCAGTATCAGCAGAAGGAGGAACATGACATTCGGGCTGCCGAGAGACAGTTTGATGTGGATGATCCTGTGTATCTACGCAATACTGCAGTAGAAAACCCAAATGGATCCCAGGAGTAGTTACACAATAGACAGGTCCGGTGTCGTACCGGGTGCAGGGAAAGTTAACTGACCAAGTGTACAGGCGTCACGGAGACCAGTTGCGACCTCGATACCCTCAAGGCGTTTCAGACCCAGAGCCTCAAGGAGCAACTCAGTCAGCTGAGCAGGAGAGTGACCTTGCTGTGCCAGTCTCTGCAGCACCTGCCCCACCACCTTTTACGTTGGACCAGCCCGGGCTCCCTGATCCAGAGACTGTGACTTTGAGGCGCTCGGAGCGCATGATTAAGCGGCCGTCACGTTACAGAGATTAAATATAGTATGATACTGGGGCTTGTTCAGTTATTAAAGAGGGTTGAGTTTATTGTAAGGTTTAACATGCTTTGTTTAATATGCCGGTTATTTCATTAACCGAAGTGAAATCACTATTCTGTGTAAGAAGTGTAGTTTTAAGTTGGTGTTATATGTTATTGCACTATGTGGAGATTACCTTTAATTTTAAAGGGGAGGTAATGTGGTGTATTTAATACCATTAATATGTGCATTAAGGTTGACCCTGAAGACTTGCCGTTGTTAGCTAGTGTGTGCCTTCTGCGCATGTCATAACAAAGTTGAGTCTGTAATACCCTCATGTTGAGCCTGTTGTGTTACGCCCAGATTTCACTTATAAAGTGGTAAAACACATGCCTTGCCTAGTTATTTAAGTACACCACACGTGAGAAGAGGAGCTGAGGTGAAGTTGTTTTGTGGCTTTGCCAAAGTTAATAATATTGTTATTTGTGACAATACTTGTTCAGTTTACGTTTTTCATGTTGTTTGGACATGCTTTTATATGTAGGACCGCATATCTTGGAAGTTAATATTTAAAGGAACCGTATGTAAGAAATGTATTTCAATTAATCATAAAATGGCCCTGATATGTCACTAGACATTAAGAAATCATGTTAATTTCAAATGCTTATATCACTGACAACAGTAGTCCGGCCAGGATATTGTCATTTAAAAGTGAAGTTGCAGCCCTCAACTGATGTTGATGTTGTCATGTTGTGTTTTGGCCTGAAGCGCCACCCTCCACCTATCTACCAATCACGAAGTCAGTTTGTTTCGGCATCCGGGTTGCCAGCTCTGCTCTAGTTGAAAGCTCCTTGTAGCAGCCTACGTTCCTGCTGGATTCTGCAGCCTATCTGGCAACCTCGAGTCGGGGGGGGAGGGGGAGGGGATACACCGCTCTACAGTAATTTGAAAGTGATTGCAGTACCAGTTTTGGCCACAATCTTACATACGGTTCCTTTAACAAAGTGTATATTGAACGGCACATTTGAGTGGCTCATTTGCTGTCCCTTTACCAACAGGTGCTATATGGGAGAAAGCAATCAAAAATTACGTTTATACAGGTATTTTGCGATTGATTAATATCATTGTTATGTGACAAACATTAATGCTGGCTATTCCATTGACAGCAATTTAGGGTGTTTCTTCAACTAGGGCACTTTTAGCCTTGTGAAGTTGAATAAAAAAACTTGTTCAAAAGTCACGTAACACAGTCTCATAAGTTTAAATAATTTGTCTTGTTTTAAGGTCTGTAAGAGGACAAACTTAGATTAACAAGATAAATTGTTAATATTTTAATTTTATTCCGACCTGCAATGAACAAAATAATGTCACTGAACATTTCCATAAAAACCACCTAAACAATCTTTCACACAAACTTTTTAAAGGGACATTACAGTGTTGTGGTGGAAATGACACCAATACTGTGCAACAGACATATTTTGTATAAAAAGTAATATTGATTGTGGTCTCAAATTAAATACTATAATGTATTTTAATTATTTTACTAGTGCTTAATTTAGGTACATTAATAGTTTCCAGATAAGTCATATTTTTAAACTGTATTTTCATTGTTGAAGTTAAAAAGTCTGGGTGTGCGACAAGGAGAAAACAGTGATTTTGAAAAGTTTTTAAGGTGGTTTTATTGTTAGTTTGACAAAGAAAGAGGAATTTGTCGAAAATATGTGTTTTTAAAAATATGACCAAAGAAAGAACATAAAAGTGCCCATAGTCTAAGAATCACCCATAAATCCAATGTAAAATGTGCTCTTCTGTAGTTCGCGTTAAGTGAAGCTGAGGAAAGTAAAAGAGAAATTATCAAAATATGTTGACCATTTATTATCTATTACATTACCATCTATTACAGCCAGCAGCATAAGTTTAATTTTTTTTTTCTTCAGTCAGACATCACACAACAACAGAAGCAAGCAAACAAACAAACTTGTTTAGCTTCAGTTGTACAAATCCAAACTGTTCAGTTATAATATTATATGTAGTAACATTTCGTACTGTTGCTTCTGTCTGAAAAACAGTTGTGATGTTTGAATGAATGAGTGTTTTTGAACGTGTTTTCATCTAAGTGACTCACTAATATAGACAGTCATATGTTGCCACCTACTGGCGTAATTATGTAAACACACACACATGCACACACACATTTGTTTTTTATTTATTTAATTAATTTACTTTGGATTTTTAAATGTACTCAAAACCCCTAAATGAAGACTGTGTAACAGGTAGGTGTGCAGGATGGTAAAAACATAGCTGATTAAATCATTGTTCGGCTCTTCAGTCAGTGCTGGAAATGTGGGCTGCTTCTGAGAGAAATTAAGTTCACTATATTGGTGGAAAAGGACTGTGAGAGGCCATCAGTGTTCAGAGGACTATCACTGTGGTAATGTGAAATAAAGATCACACTGTATCCACTTAATAAATATATATATACAGTGCCCTGCATAAGTGTTACACCCATGCTAAAGTTGACTAAAAAGAGGAATAAAAAATCATATTTTGGAAATTGAACTTAATGCCTTAATTTAAAAAATTAGGAAAAATCCAACCTTTAAGGACACCAATTTTCTTTGTGAATGAATAATGTATCGTAAATAAATAAATGTTCTTCCTTAAAATACATGGTGCATAAGTGTGTACACCCCTATGTTAAATTCCCATAGAGGCAGGCAGATTTTTATTTTTAAGTATTTTGTTTTGTTTTGTTTTTTAGGATACTATGCATCCTGATAAAGTTCCCTTGGCCTTTGGAATTAAAATAACCCCACATCATCACATAGCCATGGAGTACTTTCCATAAGATCATCTTTCAATGCAAATCAAACTAGCTTTTAGGCTAACTGAAATAAAACCATGCCAATCTCTAAACATTAAAAGATTCTTCTCATAATTTACAATTAGATTAAGATACTCTAATTCTTATTTCAGGACTAAATGCTGAGAGGACAGAATGTTTATCATAAGACCAGTATAACTTCTGATCACTGAACATTATGTTTTCTCTTATGACTTATGACTCTTTTCCTGACTTTATTTGTAGCATACTTCTATTGCCTTTGGCCAGACGTTTCAAATCCATTTTAGGCTGGATTGGACAGAACGTCACATAATGTGGGCTAAAATTCATATTTGGTAAACCTTGGTCCACCATTACTCATTAAGAGCGTACTACATAGCAAACTACCAAATGCTGTACGTAATTAAAAATAAAAGCTACTATATAACAAAAGACACTATGAGGAGTCCATGTATGCAGTTGAGCAGTCTTTAAAGAGATCGACCAGTGAATTTGATAATCTGCATTTAAACATGCACAGTTTTAGCTGGGACTTTATGCTTTTTTGTCAAAACTGTACCAGTACAACCAGAATATTAGTATGGTGAAGAAGCTAACAGTGAGGAAAACAACATACAAAGCAAACATAAATCGATCAATGACCTCCCCCAACTGTATCCACTCCTTTGAGTTCTGATCACTGGAGAAATGCTTATCAACATGCTGGCGAATGGTGAGTAAATCTTCATGTAGCATCCTTAGTTCCTTCAGCTCTTGCCCATCAAGATTTAATGGTGTTTTAATGTCCTTTTCACTGGATCTAATTTGGTTTATTTCTATTTCAGGTGAGCAGGAAATTATATCATTGGTGTTTTCTGTTGGGAGAAATAGTTTAAGTTATTAATGTGATCTAGCGATAAGTAAACACAATATTTATCATTGATATGTTGTTAATAGATATTAGCTGCATAATTTTAAAAGTTTATGATTATAATGTATATGATATATTCAGTATTTTGTTTATTTGTTTTCATGTAGATGCACACATTATATACTGCCAGTAGTCCAACTTGTAATTCATTTTCTTGTTTTTTTTTGCAGAAAATGTTTGACTGGTTGTTCAGCCAGTATGAGACTCACTTTGAGGGGCAGAATTCTGGTCAGAGATTTTCTGGCCCAAACAAACCATTCGTGCCAGGTAATGCAGGAACAACACTTTAATCCAGTTTGGTAGAGGAGGATAGTCACTCGAGCCACAAAGAATATTAGTAACGACAATTGTCTCCAATAGACTGGCCACCATCAGTGCTAAACACATAGAGAAAAACACATCTGCAGGGAGAGAGGGAGACAATAACATAAGTTCCCAACCTTCAAATTAAATTATTGATGTATATATCATTGGGTCTTAAACTATAGTACAGAAGGTAAGCAACATGATGCTAGAAATTTACAATATTAAGTCTCATCTTCAGTTTGATAACCTGAAGACCCTTTTAATAGACTGAAAAGCACCAGGTGGATACTTCATAACTTTTACTAATCTTATGATACAGTTAGGAAAATATGTATTTGAACACCCTGCTATTTTGCAAGTTCTCCCACTTAGAAATCATGGAGGGGTCTGAAATTGTCATCGTAGGTGCATGTCCACTGTGAGAGACATAATCAAAAAAAAAAATAAAAAAAATCCAGAAATCACAATGTATGATTTTTTAACTATTTATTTGTATGATACAGCTGCAAATAAGTATTTGAACACCTGAGAAAATCAATGTTAATATTTGGTACAGTAGCCTTTGTTTGCAGAGGTCAAACGTTTCCTGTAGTTTTTCACCAGGTTTGCACACACTGCAGGAGGGATTTTGGCCCACTCCTCCACACAGATCTTCTCTAGATCAGTCAGGTTTCTGGGCTGTCGCTGAGAAACACGGAGTTTGAGCTCCCTCCAAAGATTCTTTATTGGGTTTAGGTCTGGAGACTGGCTAGGCCACGCCAGGACCTTGATATGCTTCTTACAGAGCCACTCCTTGGTTATCCTGGCTGTGTGCTTCGGGTCATTGTCATGTTGGAAGACCCAGCCTCGACCCATCTTCAATGCTCTAACAAAATCTCGCAATACATGGCCCCGGTCATCCTCTCCTTAATACAGTGCAGTCGCCCTGTCCCATGTGCAGAAAAACACCCCCAAAGCATGATGCTACCACCCCCATGCTTCACAGTAGGGATGGTGTTCTTGGGATGTACTCATCATTCTTCTTCCTCCAAACACGTTTAGTGGAATTATGACCAAAAAGTTCTATTTTGGTCTCATCTGACCACATGACTTTCTCCCATTACTCCTCTGGATCATCCAAATGGTCATTGGCAAACTTAAGACGGGCCTTGACATGTGCTGGTTTAAGCAGGGGAACCTTCCGTGCCATGCATAATTTCAAACCATGACGTCTTAGTGTATTACCAACAGTAACCTTGGAAACGGTGGTCCCAGCTCTTTTCAGGTCATTGACCAGCTCCTCCCGTGTAGTTCTGGGCTGATTTCTCACCTTTCTTAGGATCATTGAGACCCCACGAGGTGAGATCTTGCATGGAGCCCCAGTCCAAGGGAGATTGACAGTCATGTTTAGCTTCTTCCATTTTCTAATGATTGCTCCAACAGTGGACCTTTTTTCACCAAGCTGCTTGGCAATTTCCCCGTAGCCCTTTCCAGCCTTGTGGAGGTGTACAATTTTGTCTCTAGTGTCTTTGGACAGCTCTTTGGTCTTGGCCATGTTAGTAGTTGGATTCTTACTGATTGTATGGGGTGGACAGGTGTCTTTATGCAGCTAACGACCTCAAACAGGTGCATCTAATTTAGGATAATAAATGGAGAGGAGGTGGACATTTTAAAGGCAGACTAACAGGTCTTTGAGGGTCAGAATTCTAGCTGATAGACAGGTGTTCAAATACTTATTTGCAGCTGTATCATACAAATAAATAGTTAAAAAATCATATATTGTGATGTCTGGATTTTTTTTTAGATTATGTCTCTCACAGTGGACATGCACCTACGATGACAATTTCAGACCCCTCCATGATTTCCAAGTGGGAGAACTTGCAAAATAGCAGGGTGTTCAAATACTTATTTTCCTCACTGTACTTGATGAGCTTCAGGTGGCCACCATGAAAATGTTAAACCCCTGATATAGAAAACATAAAAAAAAAAAAAGAAAAAAAGAATTACCACAAGCTATGATTCACTATAACTGGTATGCACACTATAGAAGCTCACTCTGACAGATTTGCTGTATTGTATTTTTCTACAGTATGTTTTAAATAAACTTGTTTATTTAATAAATACCAGTCACATTTCTGCAAAATGCATGATTATTTTATGGTAAAATCAGCTAAAGCTTCAATAATATCCACCTACTAAATTTTCTTGAGTACATATGAATCACATGTATATAGGAAAATAAATTTAATTAAAAAAATTTAAAAATCTAATTATTTTTACACATAACCTACATTTTTGGGATCTCATAAAAAGGCAATCTCAACAGAATATGAGGGTTAAAAAACAAATAAATAAATAATAATAATTACATGGAACATGGCTGCAGATAGATCTGATTTAGTTCTGATTTAATTAAAGGTGCCTGAATAGTTTGAGAACCACTGATGTATATGATGTACATTTTTACATATTTTATATAAAAAAAGCATTTTTTTTTTTTTTTTGCAAAAAGTGCAGTGGGGTCCAAAAGTCTGAGATTCAAATTTTAATGCAAGTAAAGTTTTAAGATTTCAACAAATTTCAAAAAATAGAATGTTACATGAAGCGTAGAATTATAATAAAAATATAATTTGTTATAAAAAGTTTCTATTAGAATTAAATGCAATACAGAAACATTTCACAAGTGGACTCAAGACTTTTGGACCCTGCTTTTTATGTACAGTGTGATAACAGACTTATTAGAGGGATGGTGTTTCCTGTAACAGGAAGCAGATCGTTCATGAGGAGAAGGAAGACTGTGTAGCCCAGAATAAGAGTCATTTTGAAGGCAGAACGGTCCACATTTTGAGGAGGCAGGAGGAAGCTGAACAGATCTACGGTAATCAGGCAGTAGCTGGGGATCAGGAGGTTCACCACATATAGAGTTGGTCTGCGCTTCACGACAATCTAATACGAGACAACCATTAGAACAATAAACAAAACAAAATCAAAGGAATAATTAATTCAAATTAAAAATTCTTACTATGGATTTAACATCACTAAATCTTAGTTAGTTAATAACATTTTCTTGCTATAACAATATTTATCAACTACAATATTTAGGAATTGATGGTGACACAAACATTGTAAACAAGTTCATCCCAGCTGTCCAACCCGTCCATGTTAAAGTATGATGCGTTGGCAGATTTTTGTCCGGTTATGTCAGTCAGTTGCCACTCCCCTTTATTCTCCATGTGCTGTTGAGATTTCTGAAACGTGGCCTCCACTGTTTCTGAAAATAATATTTGAACATCTATATCTGTAAAGGGAGAAATAAATTTGCATCAGCCACAGTGGATATAAATTTTTTTTTAAATCTTTTTTTTTTTTTTTTTTTTGTGAGCGAGATGCAAAAAACACTTTTTATAGAGTTTAATATTATTAATATAATAATATTCTTTCCTTAAATTGAAACTGAATGTTAGCCTGTTATTAATCATGATTATATATTTTAATTGATGGCCTAAGTTATTACTTACTTGTGTGTTTGTATGAGCCAAATGTGTAGGTGCAGGTTTGAATATCAAAAGGAAAGGTGTAGATGTCTAGGTTGCAGGAGCTTATCACATGGACTGGCAGCCGATCTTCTACGTTGCCGTTGTTGTAAAGATAAACATAATAGGTGTTGGGGGCTTGGTTATCACTTATGCTGTAATTAAAAAGGGCAACATGACACAGATAGCCACAACAGTTTTATTTATTATTACAGATATTGACAAGATGTTACTAATATAGTTGATTAGTAATATAGTAGATTAGTTGATTTCTTTAGTGTTTTAAGTTGATTAATTGACTTGTCATTGTGTTGATTTAAAAAAAGTGTTGTTTTGCACATACTAGGGATACAGGCACAGTGAGTACGTCGCTTGCCTGGGCCGCGCCCACGCTTAGGCTGTGCTTACTGAGATGGACTGCTCTCACTGCGAGAGCATGAGTCTCTCCCTGCTTTGTTCACAGCTCACCTACTTTCATGAAGATGGACCCGCCCCTCCCGCTCTACAGTCTCCCAGGAACCTCCGAGGAAGAAAAAGTTGGGTTTGAGTGATCCAATGCCGGCTCAGGATCCGTGTGCTTCCCTCTCCCTGCTACATTTCGATTCACCGGTGCTCTTCTACACTTAACCGCAGCACAGAAGTCGTCACAAGCCATGCACCACTTCTTGCCTAAGCTTTTTCAAGTCGCCAGAATGCTCTGTCATCCCAGCAGTCTGCGGAGCCTGCTCAGCCTCAGCCCCAGCCCCAGACAGAGCCTGAGCTGGATAGTGCCCTCAGATGGTAAAATGCTACCCCTTTCCTAAGTGCCAGACCCCCTGCCCCAGAGTGACATTGGACCCTGCGCTGCACAACCTGTCCTGATATCAAAGAGAGGAAGAGGAGAGGATCAAGTCCCGTCGAGGCCGGACCACCCTTGAAGAAGTCTCGTATTTGCTCTCAAGTCCTCCATTCTTCCATTCGTGAGATTTGTCAGGGGCGCCCCTCTCAAACTTGCATTGCTGGTTTTTCCAGTGGCATCCCCCCCAAGCTTTACTACCAGGATGATTCGCCCTACTATGAGTTTGTTTACTACCGAAATGACTTTGAAGCTGTTATATTAAGGTACAATTCTTGCATAGTGTGCCTTTAAGATTCACGTCCAAGGGGGTGGCTTATCAGTTTATAGTCTTGCCTTTCAAACTGTCTCTGGTCCCACACGCATACGTGGACATTGCTCTTTCCCCTCTGAGACAGATGGGAATCCGCATCATGAATTATCTCAATGACTGGCTAGTGTTGGCCAGGTCGAAGCACTAACTTCTCACTCACATGGAGCACCTTGGGCTCAAAATCAATTTGGCCAAAAGCTCTCTGTCTCCCTGGGGACAGTTATCGACTTGGCCTAGATGCTGACTATTGCTGGGGGCATCATTCACTTTGGGGGTTTCTCTTCCCCTCAAATCATTCCAGAGAATGCTCAGCCTGATCGCCTCCTCTGTGATTCCGCTGGGCCTGCATCACCTGCGGCCCCTCCAATTTTAGCTCAAGGCCCATGTTCCATCCCAGGCTTGGCGCCTGGGATGCTTTTGTCTCAAGGTGAACCACCACTGTATCAGAGTTGTGGCCCCTTGGAAGGCCCTTCGCCTGAACCAAACAGGTGTCTAATGGGGACTGACCTCCAGAAGGAAGGTAGTCATGACAGATGCCTCCAACTCAGGTTGGGGAGCTCTGTGCGAGGGCAGACCAGCGTTCGGCTCCTGGTCCAGCCTGGTGAAGCACCTGCATATCAACTGTCTCGAAATGATAGCGGTTTTTCTTGCCCTAAAAACCTTTCTGCCGGCCCTGAGGGGGCACCACATCCTCGTCCTATCGGACAACATGAGGGTGGTGGCCTTCATAAATCACCAAGGTGGTCTCAGGTCTTAGTCCCTCTACAGAATGGCAAGACCTGCGCTCACTTTCACATGCCGGCAGGCTGAACCAAGGAGCGGACATGTTGTCCCAGGTGGTTCAGGTTATTTGGAGTGTCTTTGAGAGGTCATAGGTGGACCTCTTCGCCTCAGGAGACAACTCTTCCAGCCAAACATTTTTCATCCACGACTGGCCCAGCGCTCGCCTGTATGCCTTCCCTTCGATTTCCCTGCTCCCTCAGGTCATCAGACGAGTCAGGGAAGTCGGATGCTCAGTCCTCCTGGTGGCCCCACTCTGACGGAACCAGGCAATGGTTCCCCAGTTGATACAGATGCTGTCGGCAGCCCCTTGGATGATCCCGTTGAGGAAGGACCTCCTCTCGCAAGTGGGAGGGACGATTTGGCATCCCCAGCCTGACCTGTGGAGCCTTCACGTTTGACCACTCAACAGGAGTCTTTACAGCTCTCCGCGAGGGTAACTAACTCTATTTTGGAGGCTAGAGCCCCATCTATGAGGCGCCTCTACGCCCTTAAATGTGCTTTGCCACTTTGCAGACCCTTTTCATGCTCAAACAGCAACATTATATACTAAAGAAAGTTGTGTAATGTAAAAAAAACACACATAATAGACCCTCTTTAATGTTGTATTTTGGAACTCACACTTCATTGATGACAATATCAGGCCTCCAGAGTTTTTTTCTTGGCAGTGTAATTCTGTCTGTTCCACATTCAACAGGGTCCCAGCTCAAACCTTCAATATTCCAGTCCTTCAAAATGCAAATATCATTATTAATTTTCCATTTATATAATATAAACACTTTTTTAAACTATAAAAATATTATTTTTAATATATTTAAGAGCTCTTACAAACCACAGCCAGATAAATGTATCCAGGATTTGAGCTTTTTCATCCTAAAAGGGAAACATTTGCAGATTATTAATGTAATGTGACTGCATACAGTGATTGGTATATTTGGATATTTACTTACCACATCCAAAATGGCATATAAAATGAAACCCATACTAATCTTTGTAGGTGTTTTTGGATTAATAACTGGCCGCATTTGGGTTTTGTTGAAGACACTCTCTCTGAGTGATTGTAGAAGGGACTCTGCGGTTGGCTGAGAGCAGTTTAAGGTGTCTGCAGATCTCATGAGTGCAGCTGCCAGAAGGGTTCGGCCCCAAAGAGAGAAAACAGTACAAAGATAGTCATGAAGGAAACAAGCTATATGCATACTAAACCAAAAAGATGTATTACAGTCCTAGAGGCCATGAACGACAGGCTCTTTTTATGAATTCCAATTGCTCAGGTTTTGGACTTGATTATTGAAATGATTATCTTACATTGAATAATGAAGCAGGTGAAGATGAAATGAGTTGTGGAAGTTTGGCAGTTCATTGTCTAGCCTGCAATGGCAATTATAAACATTTGTTTTTGTATTCATGAAACAATCAAATATCAAATAAAAAAATCAATAAGCAGGTTACTCGAGAACAGCTGGATCTCTTGGCTTTGGAAAATAGTTCAAAATGATCTAACAACAATTTTACCAGACCAGTCCTAGATAAATGTTTCTTTCACTGTAACATCTACAAAAGGCCATTCAAATTTAAACCTTGAATTTGATCAGTTTACTTATGATAGGCAACATATTTCTGCAGTACAATTAAAGTTTTAAGACAGAGGTTACTACAAACTTAGACATGAAATGCCCTTTGTGTGAAACAAATTATTTTTCGTCACACTTTATATTAGGTGTTGTTACTACTATGAATTGTCAGATACAATTTACTTATGGTGTTTATGTTGAATTGCAAAAAACTTTTGCTACTATTGAGGTGGGATATGGGTAAGGTTAGATACAAATATGGATAGGTTTAAAGGTGGGGTAAGGGGTAAACATACGTACAATTTAAAAACGTGTGTACAACAAATGCATTGTATAAAATGATTAATTTAAATGTTAGTACATAGTAGTTAAAGACACTTAATATAAAGTGGGACACCATTTTTGTTAAGTTATACTAAGACTAACTTTATTGAAAGGCTACAAATGAAAAAGTTTATTTCCAGGTTTAAATTTGATTTTGAATCTCATATTTAGTGTTCTGAGACTTTTTGGTCTGCACATACTGTGAATTCCCCAATACTGTGTACATGTCTTTTTTATTAATTACGTTACATTATATTTTAACTCTTGTTTATGTAATTGTATTTTTATTTCTAACAAATAATCAACATGGCTGATTAAAGTATTGAAGGACTAATCACCAAGTTTATGAAAAACATTTTTTTCAAAGTATATAGAAATTTTAAGATATTTTTTTTTAAATTTAACATTCATGCATCGAAAAGGTTAAAAAGGACAATTTGTATTATATTGCAACCATTCCTTCTCTGCTTAAGTGTAAATTCAAAATTTTAAAACAAAACCATTAACTATCCTAATTATTGTCAGTTGAAACCCAGTCTTCTTGTTAATTGCTAAATCTTACCTGAATATTGACAAAAGTTATATATCCATTAAGTTCTTGATCAGTGATGTGACTATCAGTGACTCATAGATTTTAATTTCAGAATCATTTATCAGTTTGACAGGTAATGTGTTAGACTGGTGGGTATGTACCCTAAATACAAATAACTGATTTGCTTAGGCAAATATGTATTAGTCATCCAGGTTGTAATAGCTTGCAACAGTGAACGCTTTTGTAAAACTCAACATTTTATTTCTTAACCTTCTGCAAATACAGTATTAGACATTGGAGACATAAGCCCAACATGCAAAATATCTAGTGTGTGTCTAAAATAAATGTGGTGGTAACTGGGGTCTCTGTGGCGGAACATACTTTTGCATACTGAGGGTAAGAAACGTGGCATTGTCTAAAACTGTCGTGTGAATATGATATAAATATTGCATATTGTGACACCAATGTGAAAGTCTCGCTTTCTCATGTCACATTTCTATTTGATGTTTAACAATTAAACACCAGTTACCGTACACTATCAATATATAACGAATATAGAAACAATTGTATATTAACAGAATATCAAATAGTCTTCAAACATTTTTTTCACAAACTCTGCTACAATAATATGTGAGCAACATGTGTGTAAAAGTTTGGACCTTTGAGAAAATGACATTTATGCCTGGTTAGTGATTTTAAAAAATAAATTAAAAAAAATCACTGAAATAAGGCCATATAACCCATACTGAATATTTGTTCAAACGATTTGAGAACTGGATCTTGTACTCTAAATTTTTGGCTTCAAAATGAAGTGAAAATTATCCTGCCCACACATTCACATAAAACAATACATTGATGTAAAATTGTTAAGACATGTTTTGTGTTAGAAAGGCTGTATGTGAGGAGGCAATGATGATCGAATGATCAATTATGTGTTATACACCTGGGAAGACAATGATCCCCTAATGGGCCTATCAAGGAGAATGGGACTGTGAAGGAACTAGAAGAAAGAATGTGAGAAAAAAAAGGCTTTTTTGATTGATTGTATTTTATTTACAACACAACATAATCCAAATATACATAATGAACGTCAAAGGCACATTATTGAGCATATTGATCTAAACACAGAGGGCCCTATTTTAACGATCTGCAACACAAGTATTCAACACGAAACGCAAGTAACTTTGTGGGCGGATCTCGACCCGACGCAAATCTAAAATGGGTTGCTCTGAAGTAGCTTCATTACTCATAGGTGTGGTTTGGGTGTAACGTGCAACAAACCAAACAGAGCTTCCTCTCACATTACCTTTAACCCTCTGGGGTCTAAGGTGTTTTTGGGGTCCTTGAGATGTTTTGACATGCCCTGACATTTGTGCTTTTTTCAGTTGCTTATAAACATATTAATGGAAAAGGTGTAATTACACTCTACTTAGCACAAACAGGGATACCATAATATGTAAGCAACATGTATGTACATGTTTGTATTTTTGAGAGAATAATGTTTATGCATGGTTATTGAAAAAACTAAAAATGAAAGTTTCTGAAATAAGGCCACAAAACACATACTAAATATGTGTCAATAAGACTTCTGAATAATGCATTTTGATGTGAATGCATTATTCTTCAAAATGATGTGAAAATCATCCTTCCTAATCATTCACATAAAACAATACATTGATTTAAATTTTGTACGACACTTTTTGTTTGGAAAGGCAATATGCGGGTGGGCGTGATTCACACCTGAGGAGACAATGGGCCCCCGCATAATGAGGCTGCATACGTAATGAGCCTTTCATTCAGGTGTGTCACTGAGCCACAAGAAAGAATGCAAGGACAATATATATATATATTGTGCTTGCAAATTGTATAATATCCAAGGTAAACATTTCTAGTAATTGTGCTGTTAATTCTCATACTGTATTTTCAGAAAGTTTCTACCCAAATGTGTCACTAATAAAACACAATAAAAATAATTTAAAGAGAGGGCTTATAGAGGGCAAGATTTTGTTTACATCTATCCTTGTATTTATATTTTTTTGCTATTTTATTAAAAAGGTTATACAATTACAACAACAATTCAAATTTTAACAATATTTCCAGTGTAATCTTTCTTTGTAAAAACTAAAGTATACATTTTATCATACGTATTTCAAAGTTAAGGATTCATTAGTTTGAATATAGGCTACATTGGAACAAACACTATAATAACATCTTAGTTGATGACTTTATTTTTGACAAAACATATATATATATATATATATATATATATATATATATATATATATATATATATATATATATATATATATATATATATTATGCTCCTCGAAATGAAACTTCCAGCACTTCTGAGGTAAATTTTCCAGGATTATTTTTAAGATAGTATTATTCCTCACAGCGTCAGTTCATTTTTAGTTCACAGTTATAGTTCATTTTCGGACGCGTTTCAGAATGGACTTCACTGACAGAGAGAAGGCAGAACTCGCATCATATTTATTTTTCTTTATTTGGCAAAAAGCACAACACTTTGTTTTTATTGTGAGTATACACAAAAAAAAGACACTTAACAGGATCTACTGATGTATGACACTTGTATGTAAGATCAAAGTCAACAGAGTATTTTGAGTCTGATAAGAAATCTTGCACTGATAAGAAAAAAAGTGAGCCGACCCCATGGGTGTTAAAAGCAGGCACGCTTGTTCCATGGCTGTTATGATTCCAAAGAATCACCACAAATAAGGAGAGAACGAATGCATTTACATTGCTGAAATCTGCACTTTATTTCACATTATTCTTTGAATTAAGCCGAAGTTCGGCCATTTACAACTATCTGTATCGATGCGAAACATCAGGCACTGCCACGCCGAACCAGAGCAGAAGACCCCCGCCAAAAAGAACCAGACAGCTTTTGTAGGGAACCAAGAACCTTCGCACCGGAGCTCCCAATTACGCTGCAATCAGCCAGACACCTGCAGACAATACAGACACAACACACATACACACATACACACACACACACAAAACAAGGAAGGACTGACAGGGACGTCACAATGGCGGATTGCTATTATGATGGCGGATTTGCCAGGCGCACGCCAGGAGCGGTTCACAGCCGAGGAGACCGACGTTCTCGTCAGGGCCGTAAAAGACAGAGAAGTGACGTATGGGGATGGGAGAAACCCACCCAAATTAGCTTCGGTTAAACAGGCGTGGGAGGAAATTGCCACAATTGTTTCCACGGCTGGCATCCCCAGGACATCGCACCAGTGCCGCAAGCGCTACAACGATGTCAGTAGACGGGGGAAGTCCAAGCTTGCTAGCAACAATCGGACACGCCGTATAACTGGAGGTGGATCTGCCTCTACTCAGGACCTGATGCCATCAGAGGACATCGCTGCGTCCACCCTCAACGCTGAAAACGTTGAGGGATTTGGGGGCTTTGAAATCGGCACCCAACCCGATACACTAGCTGTCCAACCCCAAGGTACACTTACAAATCAAGTTCACATCCATAGAGATTTCTCATGAAAATCTTTTAAATCATTATTGACATGAAATAAATGTAACACACACAGCCATACAATAAATCAAAACAATGTAACACAGCTTCGCAGGAAGAAGACCCTGGCCTCGCGAGCAGTGTGCATGGGCCAACTGAGGAGGGAGCAGCGCAACCACCAAGGTGCAGAGGATCCAGACCCACTACACGTCGTGGCAGCATCGTCAGACCGGAGGACCACCCGTTCCTGCAGCTCCAGCAAACCGGGTTTGACATGCTGGAGCGGGAGCTGTCCAGGATGCGGCAAAGTATAAATGCCTGTCTTGACCAGGTGGCGATGTGGCTGCAGCCTCTCGGACGCATCCCCTCAAGTCTAGAGAGGATTGTTGTAGCCATGGAGTGTGGGCCTCCAAACGCACCACCTGCTCCTGTTGTGCCCCTTCCTCCTCCCCCCACTCCATCTCCGTCCATCCGCTCTACCAGGAGCACATCACGCATTGCCACTCCCAGACCCTCAAGTGTCCAATCCCGCCGTGGCGTGCGTCGCATGCCTATCGGAGGAGGGAAAAAGAATTATACTTCTGTTTAAATCTTTTCAACTTTTAATTTTCCGTTTGTATTCTTTTTTTGTTCAGTTACAGTTTGCTATTGATTTTTCTTTTTGACAAAATGTAAATAAAGAAATGTCACAAAGACATACTTTCCGATGTTTTGGGCTCACTCTCACTGAATCACGAGGTTATGAATGCATGGTAATATTTTTCCTTGTAATTATGTATGGTTTGCAATAATGGGAACTGCTGTGTCTGTGTAGATGAGAGAAGCAAAGTGTATGCGCGTTGTGCACACGCTTAATTATGGCCAAGCATGCACCCTTAAAATAGCATCTGAACACGCCACTGACTTTAGACTAGGTTTTTCCTGGTCAGTGGCGGAAGTGTTTTCTGAAACTGCAAAATAGCACCAGGGAACGTTTGCGCCGGAACACGCATCCTCTTTTCGCTGAACCGCCCCCGGGAGCGCAAGTTCATTCCCTAATTTACCTATGTGCGTCTGTGGAGGGAAAAGTCTGCTGTGCGTCGGGTGCAAAATAGGAATGATACATAGTCGGTGTACAAAGTCAATTGTGCTGGGTGCAAGATAGGGCCCGAGACTTGAACAGTCACACTCTTTTGTGCCATTCCTGAAACAGTTCCTGTTCAACATACCTGTTATTCCCAAGGTATTTTCTTTTTCTTTGCCATGCACTGAAGAAAAATCTCCACTGCCATCAGTGGTCAGTGATGGAGCTTATTTTACCATGTTCATGTATAATATCAATCCAGTGTAGTTGAACAGCTTGCTGATGTTGGTACAGCACTCTAAAAGATAAACATTTTGAAAAGACTCATGTGAAAGTTTGAGTCAGCAGGACTCATCAGTAGCATCTGTTCCCTGTAAAAAACAACAAAACTGTGAACATGCTGTTAACAGGAGCAACGAGGGCTGCACAATTTGGGGGAAAAAAAAAATCGAATTTACGCTTTAAAATTCACAAAAAATGTAAAGAACATCAGGTTTATTGTGTCTATAAGAATTATTACTATAGTAAAAAGTATATTTTGGTCGGTCTCTGCCAGTCAGCTGCTTCAGTGCCCCAATCGGACTGATCCTATCGAAAAAAATTATTCCTCTGTCAGACTTTGCATGGCAACTACTGCCTAATTTCTCTCAGTAGATTCTGAGGACCGTGAAAAAAGGTTACAGGATTCTGTTCGCTTCCCGACCACCTTGTTTGAGAGCTGCGCTCTCCTCTGGCGAAAGGAGCCATAGAAAGTGAACCCATCCCAGAGAGAGATGCAGGGTTTTACAGTCAGTACTTCTTAGTACTCAAAAAGGTCAGGGGTTGCATCCGATTTTCAATCTGTGGGGCCTGAACCATACTCTTCAGACATACAGGTTCAAGATGCTAAATGTCAAACTCATTGTGGCACAAATTCAATCCAAGGTTTGTTTTGTGACGATAAATCTAAAAGCTGTGTATTTTCACATCGAGATATTGGCAGAACAAAGTTCCTCAGGTTTTCTTTTAGGGGCGAAGCATACCAACATTGGGTTCTTCCTTTTGGCTTAGCCTTGTCCCCATGCACATTCAACAAGCTGCATGCTGCACTTTTTCTTCTGCGACTGCACAACATTTGTGTACTCAACTACATTAACTACAACTACATGATTAACATTCAGTGCATCACTAAAAAACAATTTCATTTCATAAAATGCTGTTAGGTTTATATACTGTAGCCTTTACAGAAATATTTTCTGAAATGTTTATTTTCCTTGTTTTCAGTGACAGCAATCAACATGTCTTCAATTTCACAATTTCCAAAATTATAATAGAGAGCTTCCCTGCAACATTCAGGCGTTTTCACTATACTCACTCCAGCAGGCGCAATTTTTCGCCAATACTCGCTTTGTAGCACGTTCACCTGGGCCTCAACAGTCCTCCCCAACACAAGTTTCCTTTGTCAAAACAACAGAAACGGTCAGTGCTTAGGCTGTGACAGATAATGACAAAGACAGATATGCGAAAAGTCTGCACACTCATTGAACAAGGTGTTTTAGATAAAAAAAATAAATAAAAAAAACACTGAACTGCATGAACAACTAGACCTAATGTTCAGTCAGTGATAAAGTGATATTCAGTATATGTGAAAAAGATTTAAATGTCTGTAATATCTGCCTTACATTGTCCTGCACCAAGTGAAAATGTTAAAGTGATTAAAAAATAAATAAATAAATAAATAAATAAATAATAATAATTGTATGCATGTGGCAGTGGGCTTACATTTGCTACACTAGCTGGCTTTTGACACAAACTTGTAGATGCTGTCACAATAATGAGTCCCAAGATCCAATTGCAAGTAACAAACAGTTTATTAGACAGAGAAAATACTCAGGTTAGACAAGATGCAGGAGACTGATGAAACTCGACAGACGATACCACATAGTGGATGCTCAGGGTGCAATGCAGGAAACTCTCAATGTGGAATCACAGACAAGGATGCTGGTCGATGTAAAACCCCGAACTGGCAATCCAGCGCAACGCGGGACTCAGATGAGAACACGGGGATCAAACACAGCAATCAACTCTGACGAGGTAACTGGCAATGAGAACAAGACATGAGTAACAAACCGACACCCAGCATAACTCACTCCAGCTAGATATAGGCAGTAAACTAGCTGCAGCTGAAGTGACTGATTGGAGTGATGAGCTGGTCACTAGGCAACAAACAAGCACCACACACATAGACCCAACACCTACAAAAACACCAACAGATACACAAAATGAACACAAGGATTTATGAACCGTGACAGATGCACTGTTGGCTCTGGACTGCTTTGTATTGCTAAACATCTCTTTCAGCTTTTGCACTTTACTAAAGTCTACCAGGAACAATGTGGCGTGAGACGCTGCAAAACACGTGAGACTTGATACATGTTGGCCTAACGCGTTTGCATATAAAAAACGGGAAAAGAAATGCATTGGAAAAGAAAAACGTGTTCTGTGTGAAGATGCACATGCATCAATGTGATGTTATAAAATACATATTGTAAATGAGATAAATCCCTGTTAAAAGTCATTTTCGACTCTTATTCTTGCATATGCATATAGTAAATTCAATAACCTAATTCTGGTAAAAAACAACATTCCACCAGCATAATTCACATTCTATAATGGGTTGAACATATTTAATATACTAATGTTTTTACAAAGTCTTAAATGTAAATATATGTAAAGGATGTACTTGTACTGAACTGTAAAGAGAAGGTTAACATTCATGGTGTAACAATTCATGTTCTGTGTTAACCTACTAACCTACAGGAATCCTTGAATCTTTGAAAAGGTCATGGTCAAGTCTTGGTTGGCCTTTTTTTTTATGATGAAGGCAGGTCTTTCAAATATTGCACATTTGCACATAAAAAGTTGCACATTTCAGAAATCATACATATTTGTTGATTCATTTATTATTATTTGTTTCACTTATTTCAAACAGAAATCATACATATTTGTTGATTTTTTTTTTTTCACTTATTTCAAACAACAGTAAGTTGTAGTTATATTTCGAACATTTACCGATATACCAGTGATTTCTCAAAATACCAAAAACAGAAATCATGAACTGTATCTATATATAAACTCCCATTAAAATACAGTTATCTAAAACTGCATAGCCATTTGTAATATTAACACATAAGAATGTTTTTAAGGTGCTTTAGTTTTCAATAAATTTTCCACTGCTATACTGAACCTTTGTCAGAAACTCATCAGTGTTTCTTGAAGCAGTCATTCTATCATAACTTACTAAACTTATTACCTTGGTAGTTTTGAAAATAAACATCCTACAACATGCATTTATACGGATTAATCAGTTGGATTACAAAAACCAATAAAAACAAATACAGAACTTAACATTGGCAGAAAATCTTCATTACAGACCATTTAATTTAATAAATGGCAAAAATTTTACAGGTTCAGTGATCATATACACTTAACAGCACAAATTTTCATGTAGCTAGTTCATTTATACCACTGATGTATTTTTGCCGTACCAGGACAGCCAAATTACAAAAATGGTGATGAAACTCACTAAGAGAAAGATAATATACATCCCAAAAAGGAAGCGGTCAATGACTTCACCCAAATGTATCCACTCCTCTGCGCTCTCATCAGTTTTAAGATGTTTATCGACCTGCTGACGGATGGATAGTAACTCGTGGCTTATCTTCCTCAGTTCCTGAAGAGTAGGAGTTGTGTTATGGACTGCTTCGCTCGGAGGGGTGTCAACTACAGGATCACAGCATTTGGTCTCAGTTCTGTGCTCTACAGGTACAAGAGAAGTTGTTGAAATAAATTCATTTTTATACATGATTGGAATACTCTTATGGCTTGTTTCCACCGAGTGGTACGGTACGGTACAGTACAGTACAGTACGATTCGGGACGGTAAACCCTGATCCGGCTTGCGTTTCCACCACCAACAGTACCCTTACTTGATAGGTGTGATGTAGCCTATGCCGGAAAGAAGCGATCAACGTCATTTTCGCGCGAAGAAGAAATCGATATAGTATACAACAATGGATGACATACAGTAGATCTTGTTCTTGCTTCTCGCCATGTTGCTGTTTATCACAAGAAGACAAGCGCAGACATTAGGCGTTTCTCAATACCAACTATGCAAAGTTCGGACTTGCCAAGTCCGACTCAGGAGAATGACTCCCGAGGACGCGAGCCCGGTAATTCTGCAAATGGAACAGCTTCTTGAAAGCGTCACTCAGCTCGCTCTGCTACTCCAGTCATCTCTATGTATATTTTAGGCAACAATAAAACGAAATATGTTATAAAACACCACACTGCCTCTTTTCGTTTTCATTTAAAGAAGTCTTAAACATTATAGCCACACAAATGTGGTTCAGGCAACGCATATTGATTATATTCACTCCATGCATAATATTAGCCTATTTATAACAAACATATTAATATGGTCCAGGCAATATGTGCATTTGTAATAAACAACAAATGTTGCAGTTAACATTACAGTGATCATCTTCACTGCAATAAAATTAAGAATGACAAAACTCAGCCCTGTCTCTTTTTGTTAAATTTCAGTTTTTATCAATAATAGCCATTATAAAAGTATAAGTAAAAGGTACAAGAAGCTATACAATAAGAAATAAAGCAAACAATTCAGTCAAACATACAAAGTCAGCGCTCTAGTCTAACGTCACAACAGTAAAGTTAAATAGCCTAAAAATATAAAGTTATGAAACTTCACTTAGCCCTCAGCCAAAACGATTGGCCAGATTATAGATTCAAATTATAACAAATTATAGATTCACAAGACCAAATATCGCCCGTTAGATATACTCAAGACGAATTATATCTAATGTAGATAGATGTCAGAGTCAGTGGCAAACGTCAGAACGACTAGCCGAGGAAAGGCTGTTACAGGCGGGGTACATGAGCACCGAGCGCCCGGTGATCGCCTGGATCTCACAACCTGGATCAAAGATTAATAAATCTTTATAAATAAACCACAGATTTGAGCTTTAAACAACTACATTCTCGCCTGAAAAACTCTTAAAACTACATTTCGTGACAAAATAATTATATTATAACTGTATATTAAAAAATGACACTTCTTATGTTGTCATTCCCCTTGTAGCATGCGCAAGTGATGATGCTCTGTCAACCAATCAACGTCCTGCAGTGAGTCTAGCTCCACCCTTTAGTACCGTACCACTGTGCTAGGTACCCCAACAGAAGGGTACCGGAAAAGTAGTACGTTACGGTTCGGCATTTTGGTACCATTCACAACTTTTGACCGTGGAAACGGAAATAATTGCGTACTGTACCTTACCACTCAGTGGAAACGAGCCATTAATGACATTTGGAAATGATTAGTTCAAAACAATTGAATAAAACTTTAGCCTGTGGTGTCACTACAGCAGATCATCCGTACATTTATCTGGCAGGTTTTAATTTGATAAACAACACTAGACAGACATTTAATTTTGCATGTAAGACTCACCTACTGGACCACAGTTTTGGTCACTGGGTTTCTTGCTTAAAAAAACAAGTTTAGCAAGGTAGTTGAGGAAAAGCACCTTGGCCCATCGAGGTAACGGTCCATAGTTACTGGAGCCACACTGAATATTTATGATAATAATTGTCTCCAGAAGACTGGCCACCATCAGTGCCAAGCAGAGAGAGAAAAACACATCTGGAAAGAGATTGAATATGAAAGAGAAGAAATGTAATGTTTCAAAAATAAGCTAAAACTTTACAATATTAATGCGGGTTGGCAAAAGAGGAAAATATGCTTTAAAACTGTCATAACCAGCAGTGACTGTAACAAGTGACAAGACATTTTTGGGCCAGATTAATAAAATAGGGCAAATTTGTGTGAGACTGCAATCCCATAAAAGCACAGATGGGAGTGGAAAGTTTGGCCGATCTACTGACAATGTGCAAATTAAAGATGCAGCCAGATCGTTTCCATAATGACCATCACAATCTACCAAGAGCAGCGCAAATTAGTGTAGGGTCGCAGCGAATTAAAAATAACGGCTTGGTAATCGATATGCTCAATTAACGTCTTCCTCTGGCATTCCAAATAAATTAACACAAGTAGAGAAAATTTTTGCAAGCAGTAATTACGGGGCCACGCCCTTTATATGGCTATATTTGGACATAGGATTGTAATAGGAAATGTTATGAACATTCCACAATTCAAATGGATAAATCTTGCTACACAACGGATTTGATCCAACAAACTTTAAACATGAAAATGACATGCAATTACAAACTAACCCCAAACTTAACTTGAGTATTGTTCTTACAGTGCAGCCACAATAAGTACTTGACTCTGGGAAGCTTGTCACATGCCTGGTTATGAAAAAGTGTAACGCTACAATAAAAAGCTCCTATACAAACTTATGAGAGGTAAGGTGTTTCCTGTGACGGGCAGCAGGTCGTTCATTAGCAGCAGGAACACAGTGTAACCCAAGATGAGGGTCATTTTGAAGGAAGATCGATCCACATTCTGAGGTGGCAGAAGAAAGCTGAATAGATCTACAGCAATGAGGAAACAGCTGGGAATCAGGAGGTTCACCACGTACATGGTGGGTCGACGCCTGAGAACGATCTGAATCATAAAATATAAAATCTGTAATACATATTCCAATAAAAAGTATTTTTTTTTTTTCCTAATTTATCCTTATCCAAGTTATAGAAATTGAACTTTTGTGTGTTCATACATAGTAAATGAGTGCATCAAAATTGTTTAGCTCTTCAGGAAGTATTGTAGGTTTTTCAGCTAATATGGTGACTAGCTCCCACTCTCCTTTAGTTTTCATTGCATCTAGGGAATTTTTAAGTGTTATCTCCACTGGTTCAGCAAAATACAATTGAACATCCGTTGCTGTAGAGAAGACCAAACAAATGAGAGATGACAGGGTCACAAATGTTGTAGTTATAACTGAAAATCTACCCTCCAGTCAAGTCAACTTACCAAAGAGCTTGTATGAATTAAAAGTAAATGAACAGTTCTGAATATCGAATGGAAAGGTGTAGATGTCCATGTTGCAGGAACTGATCACATGAATTGGAAGATCATCCATTACCTGACCAGTATGTTTGACATAGAGGTAATATGTGTCTGGGACTTTATTTTCATCCATGCTTTAGAGTTAAAAAAAACAAAAAAAAAAAAAAACAGCAGCATTAGGAAAGGGTAGTATGCAAATGTTACAGGGCATTCTTTCTATTATCCATCACATTTATTAAAGCTTTTGAGTATGCTTTTTAGTCAAATGTACCAAAGTGCAAAAAGTCAAAAAGTAACATTTCATGATATGCAGGAGAAAGATTTCAGATTTACTTGCAATAATCAGCATTGACATACTGTACAGTAAATCAAATATAATAGCTTGATACTTCTGAACTCACAATTCATTGATGACAACATCAGGCCTCCACAGCTGTTTTCTTGGCAGTGAGATTCTGTCTGTTCCACATTCAACAGGATCCCAACTCAAACCTTCAATATTCCACAACTACAAAACAAAATATCATTATAAGAAAGGCTGCACGAAATAGTGAGGGATCTCACTTCTTTAAATGGCTAAAAAAAAGCTGCAGAAGGTGGTCTTACCAAATACGTCCAAATGAACGAGTTAAATAATTGAGCTTTTTCATCCTGAAAAAAAAAAAAAAAAAAAGAATGTACATAATTTTTTTAAGCGGCTTAACTCCCACACATTTGATTGCCAGTGATGTTAAATAAACTTACCACATCTAAAATTCCATACAGAGTGAAGCTTATACTGATGTTTGTGGGAGTTTTCGGGTAAATAACTGGCCTCACTTCAGTTCTGCCAAATATGCTCTCCTTCAGGGCTGTTAAAAGAGCATCTGTAGTCGGTTCGGAGCAGTTAATAGTCCCTGCAGGTTTCATTAATAGTGCTGTAAGAATAAACTAATATATTAAACAAAATAACAAGAGGTAGTCATGAAAAACATTTAATGCAAGTGTTTTCAGTTCAGTGAAATAAGTAAAATATCAATTGAACATCTTTTTGTCTGAATCTGAGACCGAAACTTGGACAAACATCATTTTATTTAATGTTTCATATAATGCTTGGCAGATCATCAACTGATCACTTAAATTTCTCACTTAACATTTATTATTTATTCACCCAAAATAAAATAAAAATTCTGTCATCAAAATGAGCCGAGGGTTAGCAAATGATGACAGAATTTTCAGTTTTGTATGAACAATTCCTTTAACTTTACATATGATTCATGTATTTTCATACATACAGTATTACAATCTACACAAGCAACAACAGTATGTAACCATTAAGCATTACATAACTTTGTTAATTACTTTGTTAATTAAAGCTTTTTTAACTAAAGTGATGTGAAAATGATTTGATGTGTGTGCAGCTGTATTATTTTTAATGAAAATCTCATTTCTTCTTACACTGCATTAGGAGACTGTAGATAATGATGAGCCGGAATTGTGGAAGACTAGCTGTGTATTCAGCAGCCTGTAATGATGGTAAAGTTATTTGTTGGATTAGCAAGTTCTTTTTACCACATTTAATAAAAACAAAAATGGCAACGTGTGATAATTTATTTAATTTTTTTACCTGAAATGTCATTGTATATTTGCCATTATAATGTTGCTTTTATAAAATGTGATGAGAATTTTCATACAGAATTTTGGAAGATTTGTGAATATTTGATATCTAGTAATAGACATTTGAACTCAATGATAGCATTTTACACTACAGTGTACATATTACATGTGATGTATAACATGTTCAAATATCATAACAAACATCTAAATGTGTAAACTGCTTCTGGAAATGTTTACATATAAAATACATTAAACATATTCATTACATATGTAATGGCACCACAATACAGACGATACCACAGTATATTATTAATCACTATGGAATACATTTTTTTTTTATCTCATAAACCTGACATTTATACAATTTTATGTTTTAAAAAAACATTCAGAAAAATATCAGAATTTTTTGTTAATGCATTACGATTTTTAAGACAATGTCTTACCCATGATCTTGAGAGCAAAGTTACAGCCATCTCCTTCTCAAGAATGTGAAAACAGTTGGCAATGAGTATGCTATAAAATTAAATGTATTATTAAACTTACAGTTTTATGTCTGTGAGTCTGTGATTTAAATACAGTGTCAAACTATATACCAACACTGATTTGCCTAGATATTTGTGTGCATGCCATGAGTCTGAGAAGCCAACAATATGCAAAGCAAAACATATGTCGTGTAAATCCCACTTTACAAATATGGTGGTTTCTGTGGTGCTTCCATATGAAGGCAAAGGGAATAACTGATAATAAGGATTTATTTACACATTTTATTAAAACAATAAAGAACGAATCAGTAATAAGTTTTCTCCTATACAGCAACTCACAATAGATCCATAAAATACACATAAATTCACAAAAGATACATTTTATTCGCTCGCTGTAATCCAAATCTTTACAATCCACAGGATTGCGAGGAACAGATCCAAATTCAGCCCTTTATACAGCAATCTTTGGCTGTGACTGTAAACGTAAAATCCCACGCTTGATATGATGAATTCAAATTCAAAAATTGCCCCCTCAAAAAAGCGTTGTGACATGTTTTTTGGTAGTGATATCAGACGCTCATTGGCTCTCGCCTACTTCGTCACATATTGCGGCATGTCGATGTACATAAAAAATTGGGAAATGCGCGCCTTCATGGTGGGAAGCAGGATTAACATTTTCATGGATTAATAACTTCAATTCTGCTCTGTACCTCATACAAAATTATTATATACCACCAGAGAGGACTGCGACTGCAACGCATCGTCATTTGTAGTACTTTTGGTAATTTTTTTGACATTTTCGCAACAAATAAATTATTGATTACACTTGTCTGTCAAGGCTCAGGTTTGATCTGTCTCTTTTCTCCTGCATGTGTCTTTGTCTTTGTTTTCGTTCGCACGTGCCGGCCCCACTTAACTAATCGCGTTTCGCACGTTGTGCATGAGCTCGCAGCTGTTTGTTTCTTTTCTTTTTGTTTGAGCGGGCCGGATCGTGTTTAGCAATCAGCGCAGTTGTGCCCGCATTTGCAGCTGTTTGTTGATTTCTCATCTATTCTCTCCTTATTTAAACCACATGTTTTCACTTTTTCTTTGCCATTGTGTTTTGTCATTCACACTTTACACGGGTCTCTTGTTTTGGTTCATCAGTTATCGGTCTTGTTGTGTTTTTTTTCCCCTGCCCAGTTATTGCCTTTGATGCCTTTGAGGACTGTCTGTGCTCAAACTGAATTTGCTCATCAGGATTTTGGACTCTTGCTCTGGATTGTTATTTATATCCCTGGATCCTTCTAAGTTTGATTGGTTGAGCTATCATCTTTAATGACCCTCGCCTGTCTCTGACTATTGGAGCCGCTCACCTGGTATCTGACCACTGCCTGGACTTTGACCTTTCCTTCTATTGTGCCCTTGGATTGCTGATCTAGAATTTGGCAGCTCGCCATCTATTTGTCACTGAATAAAACTTTTTGATTGTGCTTCTAACTGCATTTGGGTCCTTCATTTCAGTGAATCCTGACACTTGTCTGTCTGTTATGTTTTTCTTCATAACTGTGTGGTGTCCTGTTATTCAGTGCAATACTTACTGAGATCACTAGGGGGGAGTAGGTTTAAGAGGGAAATACGAATAGGAGAAGGGTAGAAAAAGAATGATGAACACGAGGTATGAGAATGAGCAATAAAGAAACATGTAACCCGTTCAACTGCTGTGGCCTGGCTTCGTATTGATACCTAGAACACTACAAATTGGCGACGAGGCAACTCACTATTGCTACAAAAGATGGCATCGTCTGCACCATTTCCTAACTTCTTCTACTAGTGATCGACGTTGAAGGACAGGAATGGTCGGAAGCCAGGAAAAGAGCCCTTCTGTTACATTGCCTGGGCACGGAGGGGCAGAGAATATTCTACACGTTACCAGAAACGGGCAATACAATGGCCGCTGCTATTACTGCTTTGCATGCTCATTTTACACCCAAGTTGAACGTGGTTATGGAGAGACACACATTCCGGAAAAGAACTCAACAAGCTGGTGAGTCTATAATCCAGTATGTTGCTGCACTGAGAGAACTTTCGTCTACGTGTGAGTTTACAAATGCAGATGATATGATTCGTGACCAGCTGGTGGAAAGCGTCACTAATCCGCGTATCCGTGAGAGACTTTTGTTGCATGATAAGTTAACATTAGCGGATGCTGTTACAATTGCACAACAAGTCGAATCTGCTGGAGAACATTCTTAAGCAATAACGAGTACACAGAACTTTTCCATACAGACTGTGAATGTGCAAAGAAATGCAAAAGTACATGGACGCGACGCTGGGGGATCTAAAAATAGAACGGCCTGCGCGCGCTCCACTGCTTCATTCAGATCGCCTCGGACGGTGACTTCACACACCTGCTTTCGCTGCGGATCGGATAAACATCTTGCAAATGCAGTAGAATGTCCAGCAGCCAAGGTAACTTGTAAAAATTGCAAGACATTTTGCACATGTCTGTAGAACGACGCAAACTCACACAGTGCATGAAGTAGTAATGCCTGAGAGTACACGCTACTGTTACTGCAAGATAAGGATGTAAGCGCTAAACTCAACTGTACTGTTCAAGTCGAAGCCGGTGCGGTTCAGAGGCCTGTTACACTGACTGTTGATACTGGAGCTTCTGTCTCAGTTCTGCCAAAGAGCATGTATGATGATTACTTTGGGGAAGTACCTCTACAGCCACCTGCAGCGTGCTTAGTCACTTACTCGCGTACTCTAATTCATGTAATCGGCTGCTTGCGCGCAACCATAGTAAAAGACTGCCGCAAATGCTCAGTGAACTTCTATGTAGTGGATAAAGGAACTGCATTAATGGGCATGGATCTCATAACAGCTCTTAAACTGTGCATTAAAGGAGATAAAATCCTGCCAGATCTTGCTACAACCTCCACATCTTGCTCTTCAGAACCAGTGTTACAGTTTTCTACTCAAGTGGACTCACCCTCAGTTGGCTGTGTTGCAGGGTTTATGCATAAAGTCAAAGTGTCAGATTCAGCCGTGCCAGTTAGACAGAAATTACGACGCCTTCCCTTTTCTGTGAGAAAAGCCGTGTCCGCTGAGTTGGACAGACTACTTTCTGCTGGAGTTATAGAGCGAATTGATGCATGGGTGTCACCGATTGTGGTTACAATGAAAAAGACTGGTGGCATAAGAATGTGTGTAGATCTCAGGGAACCGAATAAGGCTGTAATAATAGATAGTTACCCCCTGCCTCACATGGAGGAATCATTGACTGCTTTAGCTGGATCTACAATCTTCTCCACAATCGATCTGGAGAGTGCATATCATCAAGTGCCTTTACATCCTGAGAGCCGTGATTTAACAGCGTTTATCACGCATGAAGGACTGTTCCGGTTTTGCAGGGTACCGTACGGTTTGGCTTCAGCACCGTCGGTATTCCAAAAGATGATGGAGTGCATACTCAAAGGTGTACCAAATGTGCAGAACTACCTCGATGACGTCATTTGCTTTGGACGCACAGCAGACACAATGTTGCGCTGAACACAGTACTGAGCCGACTAAAGGAGGCGGGGTTATGGTTGAATGAACAAAAGTGTCAAATTAGGCAAAAGAGCCTGCGTTTTTTGGGACACTTGGTTACAGGAGTTCAGCCAGATACTGAGCACTTACAGGCAATCGTACAAGCTCCAGCTCCTAAGGATGCACCAGCCCTACGTTCGTTCCTGGGTATGCTCTCATGGTATAATAAATGTATACCCAATTATGCTACCGTAGTTGAACCCTTACGTGTATGCATCCGCCAAGAGGGACCATTTCAGTGGAGTGAGGAAACGGAGAACTGCTTTGTCACTGTGAAGCAATTGTTGGTTGCAAGTCCAGCATTAGGATTGTATGACCCTAATTTACCATCCATAATCTCTACATATGCATCAGATTATGGTCTTGGTGCAGTGTTCACCCAGATTCACCCAGATAACACAGAGCGGACAGTCGCTTTTGCCTCCAGATCCTTAACTCAGACTGAGAGGAAGTATGCAACAGTGGAGAAAGAGGCTTTGGCATGCGTGTGGGCGGTGGAAAAGTGGAGGACCTACAGTATCTTTGGGGGCGTAAGTTTACTCTACGAACTGACCATCAGGCTTTAATGACACTTCTCTGTACAAAAGGAGCAGACAGGGCGGGAATGCGCATAGCTAGATGGGCTGCGCGTCTGTTATGCTTTAATTATGACGTGGTCTATCGTGCAGGTTCGTTGAACTGTACAGCTGATTGTCTCTTAAGATTGCCCTTGCCATCTACCACAGACATGGACTCGGAAGCAGAACCTGAGCTAGTTGTGTTGCTGTCAATGTCCCTTACGTCAGTTACTCCAAAGGAGTTTGAGTCTGCTTCTATGGCCTGTTCTGAGCTTTCAGCCCTGCGTGCTCAGATTGAAAAGGGTTGGCCAGCTTCAGCAAAAGCCCTGGATTCCCCGCTGCAACCATATTTCAAAATGAGACATGAACTTTGTGTGACAAACAATCTAGTGTTCCGGGGTTCACGGTTGGTGGTGCCAGTGACATTGCACAGAACCATGGTCACTTTAGCACATGAGAATCATCAGGGCATAGTAAGGACCAAGCAGCGGTTGCGTGAGCTGTATTGGTTTCCAGGAATAGACGCTATGGTTCAAACTCAGATTGCAGCATGTTCGTTGTGCCAGGAGTCAAGACCGGACAGCAAAGACTACTGCTTCTCCATTACAGCCGGTGCCTCTTCCTGACAGTCCATGGTTGAAGTTGGGTTTGGACATAGTAGGACCTTTTGAGACCGCTGCTTATGACTGTAGATATGCTATTACGCTGACCGATTATTACTCAAAATGGCATGAAGTGGCATTGGCCTCCCTCAAATGGAGGAGGAAGGTGTCCTCCGTACCACAGGGCCTGGAGGCCACGCCAAAGCTCCTAGCCCTGCCGGCACCACCCAAGCTCTTAGCCCTGCTGGCACCACCCAAGCTCCTGGCCCTGCCGGCGCCGCCCAAGCTCCTTGCTCTTTCCGTGCCACCCAACCTCCTTGCCCTGCCGGCTCTGCCCATGCTACCTGTCAAGCCTGAATCTCTTCACGGCATGCCTGCCGAGCCTGAGTTTCTTCACGTCAGGTCTGCCGATCCAGAGACTGCTCACGTCAGGTCTGCCGATCCAGAGACTGTTCACGTCACGTCTGGCGATCCAGAGACTGGTCACGTCTGGCGATCCAGAGACTGTTCACGTCACGTCTGCCGATCCAGAGACTGCTCACGTCTGGCGATCCAGAGACTGCTCACGTCACGTCTGCCGATCCAGAGACTGCTCACATCACGTCTGCCGATCCAGAGACTGCTCACATCACGTCTGCCGATCCAGAGTCTGCTCACTACTCACGTCACGTCTGGCGATCCAGAGACTGCTCACGTCACGTCTGGCGATCCAGAGACTGTTCACGTCACGTCTGCCGATCCAGAGACTGGTCACGTCTGGCGATCCAGAGACTGTTCACGTCACGTCTGCCGATCCAGAGACTGGTCACGTCTGGCGATCCAGAGACTGCTCACGTCACGTCTGCCGATCCAGAGACTGCTCACATCACGTCTGCCGATCCAGAGACTGCTCACATCATGTCTGCCGATCCAGAGACTGCTCACTGCTCACGTCACGTCTGGCGATCCAGAGACTGCTCACGTCACGTCTGGCGATCCAGAGACTGTTCACGTCACGTCTGGCGATCCAGAGACTGGTCACGTCTGGCGATCCAGAGACTGTTCACGTCACGTCTGCCGATCCAGAGACTGCTCACATCACGTCTGCCGATCCAGAGACTGCTCACTGCTCACGTCACGTCTGCCGATCCAGAGACTGGTCACGTCTGCCGATCCAGAGACTGTTCACGTCACGTCTGGCGATCCAGAGACTGCTCACGTCACGTCTGGCGATCCAGAGACTGTTCACGTCACGTCTGGCGATCCAGAGACTGGTCACGTCTGGCGATCCAGAGACTGTTCACGTCACGTCTGCCGATCCAGAGACTGGTCACGTCTGGCGATCCAGAGACTGCTCACGTCACGTCTGCCGATCCAGAGACTGCTCACATCACGTCTGCCGATCCAGAGACTGCTCACATCATGTCTGCCGATCCAGAGACTGCTCACTGCTCACGTCACGTCTGGCGATCCAGAGACTGCTCACGTCACGTCTGGCGATCCAGAGACTTTTCACGTCACGTCTGCCGATCCAGAGACTGGTCACGTCTGGCGATCCAGAGACTGTTCACGTCACGTCTGCCGATCCAGAGACTGGTCACGTCTGCCGATCCAGAGACTGTTCACGTCACGTCTGCCGATCCAGAGACTGTTCACGTCACGTCTGCCGATCCAGAGACTGTTCACGTCACGCCTGCCGAGCTAGTGTCTCCTGACAAGATGGCCGCCACCGAGCCAGTGTCTCTGCACAAGATGGCCGCCGCCGAGCCAATGTCTCCGTACAAGATGGCCGCCGCCGAGCCGGTGTCTGTTCCTGTTCTTGAGCCGGTGTCTGTTCCTATTCCTGAGCCGGTGTCTGGGCCTGTTCTTGAGCTGCTGAACCCCACAGCTGCCCTCAAGAAAATTTTGGGAGAGGGCAGTGGGTCCCCTGAACTGTCGTCTCCGCCCTGGCCGCCCGAAGGTTCGTCTCCGCCCTGGCCGCCTGAACTGTCTGGTGCACCCTGGCCACCTGAACTGTCTGCTCCGCCCCGGCCGCCTGCACAGCCCGCTCCACCCTGGCCACCTGTTAGTGTCAGGGTTCTGTCACTTCTGTCTGGTCTGTATCTTGGTTTGGTGACAGAGCTCTGACACTCCCGGTTTGTCATGTGTTTGTGTATAAATCGTTTGTCATGTATTTCCTTCTGCCATGTGCTCTCCTGTCAGTTGTCTAGCCCCTCCCATCTTGTTACCTGATTAATAATTTATTTGCCCCACCTGCTTTCCTTGTTACTCTCTTTTGTTTGCTTCCCTATTTAGTCTCCCTGTGTTTGCAGTCCTGTGCTGGTTCGTTATCTGTTCCCTCGTGTTTCTTGTTTTGCCAGATGCCTGTCTTGTTTTCCCCCACGGGGAGTTTTTGTTTGTAGTTTTGTTTTGTTTATTTATATTACTTAATAAAGATCCTGATTTTCTGCTCATGAATCCTCTCACAATTTCACCATTCCGTGACAGGCTCAGAATATGTTATTAGTGATATATTGTTAATAAAAGTAGAATTTTTCTACACATACATTTTATTCTTTTTATATTCTGTTTAATATGGGTATGTTTAGATTTGGGAGTAGGGTTAAGGGATCTTACATTTATCTATAAAATGGTAATAGGGAAATTAACAGATATATTTATGATATGAAAGATTCATTAATGTAATAATGCTACGTTTAAATGTTGCAGTATTAGTGTAATAAAGGGACATATAAAATATGAAATTTCAGTTCAAATTTTATCCATTAAATACTTATCTAATACAATTGTTGAAGTCATTTGAAATGAAATGTGTAAATTTTTCTGCAGTGTATCTGTCCTTATCAGTGACTGTAAAATACAAAAACACAATGAAGTTGACAATCTATACAGAAATACATTTAAAATAGGTTTAATTTATCCTGGATCTATCATCAAAAATAACTGGAATGTAAAGTCATCCATTTCAAGTCTTGTTGAGTGACTCAAAAAGTCAATTTTTAATTTGCAAGTCATAAGAAACAAAACTGAAACTAGCAGGCACATACAGTATCTGTTTCTTTCCAAAGGTCAACACTGCATGCTTTACCAGTCAAAGTAACAGAGATAGTGGACTATAGCAGAATAAAAACTTATGAATGGTGATACAATTTGTATTATCAATGTGATTTTTACATGTAAGCAGTATTAATATGAGGTTTGAGCTTGCTAATGTCTCATTCAGTCTTGGCTGATTGAAATTGCATGAAAACTGTCCAAAGACATGAATATATATCACTGCAGCTGTCACAACTGATCCAGTTTGTGACAGCACAAATCACAGAAATGCAACTGAAAGTTATTTTTTCACCCTCACCTAATGGACAACAGAAGTACAGATAATGTCAACATGAAATGTAATACTGTACATTTGTATAAGTACATTTGTAATTATTGTTCCTAATCTTATTGTTCATGATTATATAAAGTATAAATTGTTAAATAATTAAAAAATTAGAAATTGTGTCCATATATTTTTCTCCTATATATACAGCCCCGTCTGATTGGTCGTGGCGGCGGTGTTGCAACAATCTATAAAGATATTCTCAATGTTACTCAGAAAATGGGTTATAAGTTTATTTCGTTTGAAGTACTTGTACTAAATGTTACGCTCTTAGATGTTAGAAAAAAATCCATATTATCTCTAGCCTTGGTTACCGTATATAGACCGCCTGGGCCTTACGCTGATTTCCTAAAAGAGTTTGCAGATTTTCTCTCAGATCTATTGGTCAATGTCGATAAAGCATTAATTGTTGGAGATTTTAACATACACGTAGATAATTCAAATGATGCGTTAGGGGCTGCATTTATAGATTTATTAAATTCCTTTGGGGTCAAGCAAAACGTCACCAGACCAACTCATCGTCTTAATCATACACTCGATTTAATTATATCATATGGAACCGATCCAACCGATATAGATATCATTCCACAAAGTGATGATGTCACTGACCATTACTTGGTAACTTGCATATTACGTACTGCTGTAATATGTCATGCTGCGCCACGTTATCGACCAGGCAGAACAGTCCTTCCATCCACCATAGATAATTTCTCAAATTGCTTATCTAATCTGTCTCAGCTGCTGCCTGAACCCAAACAAACAGATGAACTAGAAGAACTAACTAGCACTATGAGCACCATTCTCTCTAGAACATTGGATGTTGTTGCACCCATTAAATTAAAAAAGGTCAGAGAGAAAATTAAAGCACCATGGTACAATAATACTATGCATGTTCTAAAGAGAGAAACCCGTAATTTAGAGCGTAAATGGAAACAAACTAATTTAGAGGTCTTTAGATTCGCGTGTAAAGACAGTATGTCACGTTATAAAAAGGCACTAAAAGCGGCCAGGGCTGAGCACCTCCGCAAACTAATAGAAAATAACCAAAACAATCCAAGGTTTTTATTTAACACCGTGGCTAGACTAACAAATAAACAGACGTCACCCGAACAAAATATCCCGTTACAGTTTAGTAGTAATGATTTCATGAACTTCTTCACTGAGAAAATAGAAAACATCAGAACCACAATTGTAAACGTTAAATCCTCAATCGCCCCTTATAATTCAGCCTCAATTATCACCCCACAAGAATAATTACAGTGTTTTACAACTATAGAACAAAAAGAGTTAAATAAACTTATCACTTCATCTAAAACAACAACATGTTTATTAGATCTTATACCAACTAAACTACTGAAAGAAGTGTTACCTGTAGTGGAAGAGCCTCTCCTCAATATTATTAACTCAACTTTATCTTTAGGTCATGTTCCAAGAACATTTAAACTGGCAGTTATAAAACCTCTCATTAAGAAACCACAATTAGATCATAATAATCTAGCAAATTATAGACCCATTTCAAATCTTCCATTTATGTCTAAAATATTAGAAAAAGTGGTGTCCGCTCAACTGGGCTCTTTCTTGCAAGAAAATGATATCTATGAAAAGTATCAGTCTGGATTCAGGCCGCATCATAGCACTGAAACTGCGCTTGTTAAAATCACAAATGATTTACTTTTAGCTTCTGACCAAGGCTGTATCTCAATACTAGTTTTACTTGATCTAAGTGCTGCGTTCGATACTATAGATCACACAATACTCTTGGATCGACTACAAAATTATACTGGTGTTCAAGGACAAGCATTAAGCTGGTTTAGATCATACTTATCTGACCGCTACCATTTTGTCTATTTGAATGGAGAAAAATCGATCATAACTCCAGTAAACTATGGAGTGCCGCAGGGATCTGTGTTAGGCCCTCTGTTATTCTCAATATATATGATGCCACTTGGAAATATTATAAGGAAACATGGAATTAGTTTCCATTGTTATGCTGATGACACTCAAATATATATTTCATCACGGCCGGATGAAAACGCTAAATTATCCAAATTGACAGAGTGTGTTAAAGATATAAAAGATTGGATGACGCATAATTTTCTTTTATTAAATCCAGACAAGACAGAGGTAATACTTATCGGTTCAAAAAACCGCCCACAGAACCTTTCACAATACAACTTTGACATCGTAGGATGTCCTGTTACTTTATCCTCTACAATAAAAGACCTGGGTGTTATACTCGATTGTAACCTGTCTTTTGAAAATCATATTTCGTATGTTACAAAAACAGCCTTTTTCCACCTTAGAAACATTGCTAAGCTACATATGCTATCAGTTTCTGATGCAGAAAAGTTAGTTCACGCATTCATGACCTCGAGACTAGATTATTGTAATGCTTTATTAGCTGGTTGTCCTGCATCCTCAATAAACAAGCTACAGTTAGTCCAAAATGCAGCCGCTAGAGTTCTTACTAGATCAAGAAAATATGATCATATAACACCGATATTATCATCACTGCATTGGTTACCTATAAAGTTCCGTATTAATTACAAGGTATTGCTACTGACTTATAAAGCCCTAAACGGCTTAGCTCCAGTCTATTTAACCGATCTTCTATCGCCCTATAATCCATTCTGCTCTTTAAGATCAATAAATTCTAGGCTTTTGGTCATACCTATATCCAGATCAACCAAAGGAGGGAGAGCATTTTCACATTTGGCTCCGAAACTCTGGAATAGTCTTCCTGATACTGTTCGTTGCTCAGACTCGCTCTCCCAGTTTAAAACTAGATTAAAGACGCATCTTTTCGGCCAGGCATTCATATAATATTTTTAATCTTACAGTTCAAACTACAATCCGGCCTCTAGTTCATAAATGCCAGAGGAGAACTGGCCCTGACTGAGCCTGGGTTCTCCCAAGGTTTTTTTTTTCTCCATTAGGTCTCCTGATGGAGTTTTAGGACACCATTAGGTCACTTAATGGAGTTTTTTCGGTTCCTTGCCACTGTTGCCTTTGGCTTGCTCAGTTGGGGATATTTTGGGGATATTTAATTTTATTTTATCAATCAATAAATTCCACTAGAAACAAACCTTGTTGTATTATTTTATTTTAATTTAATACTGTGAAACTGCTTTGATACAATCTGTATTGTGAAAAGCGCTATACACATATACTTGATTTGATTTTGATTTGATTTCCTCTGAAGCAAGTTTCCTAAAGTGTCCAAAAATCCTCCCTATTAACATCATATTAACAGATAAAAGATAAAGATAACTTCCTTATATATGATATCAGAAGATTTTTATTTTTCAAGAATAAACATTTTTCAACATGGTAACATCCATCCATCCTTGTCATATGTAGGGTAGTGGGTAGACAGCGACAGTTAAATTATACAGTATTTTGATTACAAAACCATGTTTTATTCTATTTAACTCATAATATATCATAAGATATCAGTAACCTAAAAGGTATTTAAACATTATAGAAATACATTTGTGATGTGCCTTAATTTCCAACAGCTCAGTATATATGTGCAGTATATATGTGCCTTAATTTCCAACAGCTCAGTATATATGTGCATGAACCCTTAGACCTAATAGGACTACAAATTTATGACCGTTTGTAGAGTAAAAAAACAACAAAACAAAACTAGAAACAAAAACAAATATAAAAGTACAGAACTTTTGCAGAAAATATTCACTTTTAGCCATACAGCATTATTCGTTCATTACATTCCATTAGACTTAATGGTTGCACTTTATTTTACAGTACGTGTACTTACAGTGTAGTTACCTTAGAAAGTACTGGTATAAAGTAACTGCATGGGTTAATGTTAGGTTAAGTGGTAGGTTCAGGGTTAATACCTAGTTATTTCCCAGTTATTGTACTAGGGTTAGGTACTTAAAATAAGTACATAGAATGTACATGGGAAACAGGACTGTAAAACAAAGTGCTACCAATATAATAAATGGCAATATGTTACAGGTTCAGTAATCATGTACACTCAACACTTATTCCTACATAGTTTCAGTTGGTTTATTTATATCAAAGATGCATGTTTGTTGTACCAGTACTGCCAAACGACAAATATAGTGATGAAACTCACTGAGAGGAAGATAATATACATCCCAAAAAGCAAGCGGTCAATGACTTGACCCAAATGTATCCACTCCTCTGCGTTCTCATCAGTTTTAAAATGTTTATCGACCTGCTGACGGATGGATAGTAACTCGTGGCTTATCTTCCTCAGTTCCTGAAGAGTAGGAGTTGTGTTGTGGACCGCTTTGCTCGGAGGGGTGTCAACTACAGGATCACAGTGATGGGTCTCAGTTCTGTGCTCTATAGGTACAAGAGAATAATAATGTAACAATCTATTGGCAGATGCTATTAACACTAAGTGAATATAGCAGTATTTTCTTTGCTCTAAGTGTAAATAGTTGTTAGATGCTATTTATACTTAGTGCAAATAGTGGCAGATAGCTTACTATTTGCACCCTAAGTGCATTGTTGTACATTATAAAACAGTATGCAATTATAACAACATATTCAGTGTATACGATTATATTTATTAAAATCCTAAATGGATGCCATCTTATTGGGACAGTACTTGTCCTTGCCCCTAAAGCCCTCCGTTCACCTACCCCTATACCTACCCTTAAAGGGGACCTATTATGTAATATTCACTTTTACATGGTGTTTGAGCATAAATGTGTCGCCAGTGTGCACACAACCACCTTATAATGGTAAAAAAAAATGTCGTAGGGAGGAATGTCGTATAGTCCCAACCAGCCGTTTGTTGTAGTCCTTAAAAAGCTTTTTATTTAAAATAAAATATCTCCCTTTGCTTTGAACTTTGAGCGTCGTAACTTTGCAGATGTTGTTTATGCTCAAACAGCAACATTACAAGTTATAAAAGTTAAATCATTTTCAACCACCCCTTTAACTTTTAAAAAACACATCTCACATCTCTGCTGCCCGCACCTCGCGTTTTTAGACGAAAAAACACTTTGTGTGAGAATGGCCCCAAATGGGAGAAAAAACCCAAGGTCCGTCTAGCGTGTGTTTGCATAGAAAATAATGGAAACGCATCGCAGTGGAATGCAAAAACCCGTTCTGTGGAAATGGTCTCATGCTGTTTCTTCTGTTTTGTTGTTGTCTGGAGTATCCGAGGCATTAGATATAAAGGCTCCGCCCTCTTCTGGAAAGGGGGAGGGGAGCAGCAGCTCATTTGCATTTAAAGATACACACACAAAAACAGTGTGTTTTTGCTTCCACCAAAAAAGGGGCATGGTATAGTAAATGATCTGTAGGGTGTTTTGAGTTGAAACGTCACAGACACATTCTGGGGAGACCTGAGACTTATATTACATCTTGTAAAAAGGGGCATAATTGGTCCCATTCAAACACTTTATTCACACAATTCTATACAAAAGACTTTAGATATAAAGTGCACTTACTTGTGTACTTATATTATTTATGAATGGGACTGCAATATGGTGGAATACGTCCCGAATTTTAAATAAAAGAGCTAGTAGCTGATTGGTTAAGTCATCATGCCACTGCAGCTGCCGTTAGAGCTACAGTGTTCTGGGACTGGTGTTTAGGACTGCTTTTTTAACGCTATTTTGAGCATAAGAAACAACATTTATGAGACAGTTCATGTAAGAGTTTGTTGCTGATTTTAAATGTTATTTAAATGCAAGTTCGGCAAGCAGTTTTTGAGATTTCAGGATTCCCCCATTCACATAGATAGGACTTGGTCTTGTATTCCCGAAATAGCAGCCCGGAGGCGTTGCAAATATGGCCGCCAAGTGAACAGGCTTTCCACTTTATTTTCACAATTTTTACTTAAAAGTAGACACCTCTCTGAGTTGACATGTGATGGGAAAAGGGAGAAGAATGAGTTCGGTAAAAGGCGAATTCGAACTCGGGTCGGTCGCCTTACTCTCCGGACCCCTGATCCTGTTTTCAGATGAGTTTCTTGTGTAATTTTGTGTGGCTCAATCAGTGGTGGACAGAGTTAGTGTAAATAGCATCTACTGTCCCAACAAAGTGGGCTGTTTGCACTTGGTGTAAATAGACATTCCGGAAACTATTTACGCTTGTTGAACATAATTATTACATAGCTCACTGAATACTTGATTCTGATTGGCCAATCGTGGCATTCAATCATTCATGGCAATGCTGATCAGGCTGCTCATTTTTTATAGAAACGCAACTAGTGAAAGCTTGAGTCTTTGTTGCAGTATTCAATTTTTCACATCCAGGATAATATAAATCCAACGATTCATTATCGCAAAGTATAATAGGTGAATCAGGACCCCAATAGGAGTGAAAATATTGCATTAAATTTAAGTCTTAAATTCTAAGACTCACCTTCAAGATCACAGTTTTGGTCACTGGGTTTCTTGCTTAAAAAAACAAGTTTAGCAAGGTAGTTGAGGAAAAGCACCTTGGCCCATCGAGGTAACGGTCCATAGTTACTGGAGCCACACTGAATATTTATGATAAGAATTGTCTCCAGAAGACTGGCCACCATCAGTGCCAAGCAGAGAGAGAAAAATGCATCTGGAAAGAGATTGATTATTAAAGAGAGATAATGCAATGTCTTTAAAATCAGCTAAAATTTGACAATATTAATGCCGGTTGGCAAGAGAGGAAAAAGATGCTTTAAAACTGTCATAACCAGCAGTGACTCTGAAGAATGACAAGACATTTTGTCACTTAACTTGAGTATTGTTCTTACAGAGCAGCCAGAATAAGTACTTGACTCTGGAAGCTTGTCACATGCCTGGTTATGAAAAAGTGTAACGCTACAATAAAAAGCTCCTATACAAACTTATGAGAGGTAAGGTGTTTCCTGTGACGGGCAGCAGGTCGTTCATTAGCAGCAGGAACACAGTGTAACCCAAGATGAGGGTCATTTTGAAGGAAGATCGATCCACATTCTGAGGTGGCAGAAGAAAGCTGAATAGATCTACAGCAATGAGGAAACAGCTGGGAATCAGGAGGTTCACCACGTATAGCGTTGCCCGACGCCTGAGGACAATCTAATGAAGGACAAAATTAATTTAACCAATTTCATTAAGAATGCAGATTCATTCAATTAAAATACTAACAAAGGCTAATTTGGATATCCTATTTTGGTTACACTTCAAGGTGACATAGTTACATTGCACTTAGTCAAATAAGTGCTGATTAATATTAATTAACTACATGCACTTACTATAGAGTTACGGTTAGGGTTAGTTGTAATTATTGTAATTAAGTACATGTAGTAAAGTGTAACTATGTCACCTTAAAATAAAGTGTTACGCCAATTTAAGCTTATTATAATTATTATTCAACTTGCCATGAGAGTATGTTGGTTTTGATAAACCTTATTTTCTTGTTTATAGCTAAGTTTTTTATTTGATTTTAATTGTGATAGAATTGTAATACATAGTAAGTAATTGTGTCCCGTGAGATATTCATTTCCTGGGGAGGTATGATATGTTTTTGAGCAAGCATGTCGACCAGCTCCCACTCTCCTTTAGTTGTCATCACTCCAAGAGAATATTCTAATGATGTCTCCACCGGTCTACCAATGGACAACTGAACATCCAGAACTGCAGAGAAGACCAAACAAATGAGAGTTAATGGGGTCACACAAAGTTAGTAGTTACTGTAAAAATGATCATTTACTCTTCAGTCAAGCCAACTTACTGGTGTGTTGGTATGAATTAAAGGTGAATGAGCAGTTCTGAATATCGAATGGAAAGGTGTAGATGTTCAGGTTACAAGAACTGATGACATGAACTGGAAAATCATCCTTTACATTACCAGCATTATCGATGTAGAGGTAATATGTGTCTGGGACTTTATTTTCATCAATGCTTCAAAGTAAAAAGAGGTATATGTTAGTATATGTTGTTTATTATCCATTCAAAGCTTTAATAAAAATAAAAAATAAAAATAAAAATCAGTCTCAAGCCACAAAAAATCTAGCATCTAGAGGGCTGACCTCATTTTATGAGATGTGTGATGTAGACTGCAGCATTATATGCAATATATTCATTAAAAGTGGATAATAGTCAGCTGATCACAGAATTCAGAAATACAGATACTTCTGAACTCACAATTCATTGATGACAACATCAGGCCTCCACAGTTGTTTTCTTGAAATTGAGATTCTGTCTGTTCCACATTCAACAGGATCCCAACTCAAACCTTCAATATTCCACCACTTCAAAACACAAAGTATCAGTATTATGCAGTTTGGATAAAAAAAATAAAATTCAGAACTAACCAACCTTACATGTTTCTGATTGTATTGCTCTTATTTGTAAGTTGTTATGGATAGAAGCATCTGCTAAATTACTTAGTTTGATTTGTTTTAAAGTTAATATAGTAAATCAGACTTGTTAAGTGGCCAATAAAACTTACCAAATTCAACCAGATGAATGTGTTAAGTTTCTGTGCCTTTTCATCCTGAAAGAGAAAAAAAGAAGATTTTTTTTCATGATTACCAATAAGCAATTGCTATTCATAAACAGGGGGGTGTTTCCCAAAAGCATCGTTAGCCAAATGTTCGCAAGTTACGTCATCATCAGCATAGTTCAACGAGTCTGTGTTTCCCGAAAACATAGTTCCAACGAACATTCGCAAACAGCATCGCAAAGTTGTGTGCAGAGGTGTAAAATACTTGAGTAATTTTACTTGATTACTGTACTTAAGTATTATTTTTGGGGATTTTTACTTTACTTGAGTACAATTAAAAATCAGTACTTTTACTTTTACTTAATTACATTTTTTAAGAAAAAAAAGTACTTTTTACTCCTTACAATTCTATTTATAGTCAAAAAGTACTTATTTTTTGGAGATCACTTCATTCTATTTTCCCTTGCTATTACCAAACCAATTGAATTGTGCTGATGCTGTTTAATTTAAATGTCATTTATTCTGCCAATGAGATTCGGTTTCACATTTCACCAAATTGGTCAGACATGTTCATTGGTCATTTGGAAGTGACATCATGTCGCATCTATTACCACAACGCACAGCACCTTGACCTGGAAATGAGAGAAATTATAACAGTCAATCACAGGGGGTCAATCCAGGGGGGCACTGTTTCATATTTTATTGAAGCCTCCCCGGACGCCACCATTGATTAGCGGACCATCACCTGCTGTTAGCATCCCATTGACTCCCATTCATTTTGGCGTCACTTTGACAGCGAATAACTTTACATCTGAGGCGTTTAAAGACTCCATTTGTCCACTATTTATTTTTAAAGAAACAAGAAAATGTATAAAAGGCTCCATTACCTTGTATCTTATGTTATGGCCCCGTAGAAGCAGTTTTTGTAAAAATAGGCTAACGATTGCGTCATAACCACGCGACTCTCTGTCGCACAGTAGAGAGATTACCGTATGGACAGGAGGAGAAGCTCGCGGGCAATCGGGGGGGCGTGGAGGCAAAATGACAATATAATTAATCAGAATACCTAGCAAAAGTTTCTCCTGCTCCAGCTCATGGACAGCTCCTACTCACACTCTCCGTCTCTGCGAGTTTCGGAAGGGAGTGATTCAGATTTCTCTCGGCACAGCTACTAGAAGACAGACGGGTTGCTCACGTCACATCTACGTCGTCAAGCTCAGTTTGAGTCTGCGCAGTACGCTCGACCCCCAGGAAGTGAGTGCTTCTAATTGACTTTACTTGTCTCCGTTGAATCCAATGGGGTTGCTGTGTCCAGTTTATATACTGTCTATGGGTCAATCCAGCAGCCTAAAAGCGTACCACCCCCGGGGGCCGCCATTGGCTAACGAGCCATCACCTGCTGTTAGCATTCCATTGACTCCCATTCATTTTGGCATCACTTTGACAGCGAATAACTTTACATCTGAGACGTTTAAAGACTCCATTTGTCCATTATTTATTTCTAAAGAAACACGAAAATGTATAAAAGGCTCCATTACCTTGTATCTTACATTATGGCCCCTTAGAAGCAGTTTTTGTAAAAATAGGCTAACAATTGCATCATAACCACGCGACTCTCTGGAAATTACCGTATAGACAGGAGGAGAAGCTCACAGTCAATTGGGGGGACGTGGAGGCATAAAGTCAAGGGAGAAGCCCATAGAGAGTCATAAAGTTGCTCCTGCTCCTAGCTCATGGACAGCTCCTACTCACACTCTCTGTTTTCTGCAAGTTAGATTTCTCTTGGCACAGCTACTAGAAGACTTACAACGGTCAGACAGGTTGCTCACGTCACATCTACGCCATCAAGCTCAGTTTGAGTCTGCGCAGTACGCTCAGCCATCAGGAAGTGAGTGCTTCTAATTTGCTTCACTTTTCTCTGTTGAAATCTATGGGGTCGCTGTGTCCATTTCTTATACTGTCTATGGTCAATCAGTGGAAGAAAATGGAGGAAGAACGTGATTCAGCTGCGAACACAGTCCAAAATCAGCCACAGGATCAAGAGCACCCGTGGCCGTACCTTAGCGAATTCTTTTCTTTTAGTGGTAAAAGCATGTTTAGTGGATTGTTTAAAAAATGTTGCATACTGGCATTAGATAGTAGTCTTATAGTTTGATAAATAAATACAATTAAATACAAACAGTTCTAAAGCAGGATAAAACCTTGTATGTGGTTCATTCACTTCATGATTTTAGAGATTAAAAGCTTAAACAAGAATCTCTAGTTTACATTATTGCTGTTACTTTTACTTCTTTAATACTCAAGTACAATTTTAATGTGGTACTTTTTTACTTTTACTCGAGTACGATTCTGGCCAGATACTTTTACTTTTAATTGAGTAAAATTTTCCCTCAGTACTTGTACTTTCACTTGAGTAACATTTTTGAGTACTTTTTACACCTCTGGTTGTGTGTTTGGAACGACAGCTTGAGAGCTGTGATTAGAAGCAGAGTTTCTAGTTTGCATGACATGTGGACTTAATAAATCCTTATCTTGAGCAAAATAAGCAAGCTGATATTCAGTACAATCTCTATATTTTATTTAGATTACATACAAATGTCATTTACGTCTTTTAGTTTGTCAAGAGATTTAAATGACCGTTTTTGAAGAGTGCACATGTGCGTACGTGCTCTTGTACGTAAGAACGAGCCTATGATTGAATCTGGAGCAAAATAACTGAGAAAAATGAGAAATAGTCCTCAGATGCCATGCTATGTGAATGATTAAATTAAAGACCCTGTACAGATGTGTCTGGAGCACTGGAAATGTTCATGTCACAACAACGCTGCTAGCATCTTGGCTGCAAATGGTTGAGCACAGTTTCTAATGTAATGAATAGTGATTTTGTGTGGCCATAATTGAGAATGGCTGGAATCATCAGAACTTACCACATCAAAAATTCCATACAGCGTGAAGGACACGCTGATGTTTGTGGGAGTTTTCAAGTTAATAACTGGCCTAATTTCAGATTTGTCAAAGATGTTCTTCTTCAGGGCTGTTAGGAGAGCATTTGAGGTGGGTTCGGAGCAGTTAATAGTCTCTGCTGATTTTATTAGTAGAGCTGGAAGAATAAAATTGCAAATGAAATATTAAAAGGCTTGTCTGTTGTATGGTCAGGTTCTGTTTAAAGGGAACCCCGCACATGACATAAAGGGGAAAAAAAACATGTATATTGTGGCCACGAATTACCAATCTGTTCCCACGACTTACTAATTGTCACCATAATTCGACGACGAGACCCTTAAGTCGTTCTGGATCGGGACGAACTTTCACCTTCCCGTTGACCTCCCAGACACCACTGATCTGAACTGGAAGGAAGCCATCATCCAGTGTCTGGAGAGCATCCGTCCCCGATCCAGGACCCAGCCAGACCCAGAGCCGAAGTTAAGAATACGCTCCACCTTCGACCGTGGAGAATTCGCGAGAGACCCCCGCAGACATTGAGAGACCACCCGCCGCGCAAGTGAGCCAGAGCCCGAGGACCAAGGGACAGAGTTCACCATCGCGCCGGAAGTAGAGCCCCATAGCGAGTGAACGTGGGAACGTGAACCAAGGACTGGCTGATAAACTTCAGTGAGGAACTGTCGACTCCCACCCTTACCCACCCAGTATTTGAAGATTCATCGCTGCTCTAAGACAGCAAAATGACCGCAATTGATAGTAATATGTTCATTTATTTGACCTGTGTGGAAGTTACCCTACTCACCATCGTTATGTCTCCTGTCACTTCCATCACCCCAGAGCTCAGCCAGTCCTCCAGCCCCACCGCTACTGCCAGTTTGCTCTCCTGCTATGTCCTTGAAGATGGCCTGCCAGGACGTCGAGCAGCAGGTCGAGCAACCATCAGCAGCGCCGGTAGTCGAGGATCCTGCGGCTCCGTCTCCGGCCTCGGACGCCCTCATTCCATCTCAGCACGTCGACCTGTCGGCTCCACCCTGGCTCCTCCGACCTTTGGCTCCTCCAGGAACCCTTGTCCATGTGACTCCACTGGGTTCCCTCAACCCACCGGCTCCCCATTGGTCGGTCGTCGCTCTGCCTACACCACGGACTTGCGGATCTACTTGCAGCATCTTCAGCATCGCCTCTGTCCTCGGTCTCACCAGCGTCGCCTCTGTCCTCGGTCTCACCAGCGTCGCCCCTGTCCTCGGTCTCACCAGCGTCGCCTCTGTCCTCGCTCTCACCAGCGTCGCCCCTGTCCTCGGTCTCACCAGCGTCGCCCCTGTCCTCGGTCTCACCAGCGTCACCCCTGTCCTCGGTCTCACCAGCGTCGCCCCTGTCCTCGGTCTCACCAGCGTCGCCTCTGTCCCCGGTCTCACCAGCGTCGCCCCTGTCCTCGGTCTCACCAGCGTCGCCTCTGTCCTCGCTCTCACCAGCGTCGCCCCTGTCCTCGGTCTCACCAGCGTCGCCCCTGTCCTCGGTCTCACCAGCGTCGCCCCTGTCCTCGGTCTCACCAGCGTCGCCTCTGTCCTCGCTCTCACCAGCGTCGCCCCTGTCCTCGCTCTCACCAGCGTCGCCTCTGTCCTCGCTCTCACCAGCGTCGCCCCTGTCCTCGGTCTCACCAGCGTCGCCCCTGTCCTCGGTCTCACCAGCGTCGCCCCTGTCCTCGGTTTCACCAGCGTCACCCCTGTCCTCGGTCTCACCAGCGTCGCCCCTGTCCTCGGTCTCACCAGCGTCGCCCCTGTACTCGGTCTCACCAGCGTCGCCCCTGTCCTCAGTCTCACCAGCGTCGCCCCTGTCATCGGATGCTCTGGCTCCACCTGTGATGCTCGTCGGTCCTCCGTCTGCACCTGTGGATCCATCGGCCTCGTCTCCCCCAGCTCCCCAAACTGTCGTCAGCCACTACACCACCTTGGCTCCTCCCTCCCTCGACTCCGCCGTGGGCTGTCGGCACTGGGGAGCTCTGGGTCTGTGCCATCAGGCTGCTCCTTTTCTTATTTTTTTCGCCTTTGTCACCATTGGCTTTTGACTTGCTTAGTTGGGGACATTTAATTTAATATTCAACAATATTATTGATCTGCCTGCATTGACACCATTGTATGAGAACTGAGATGAGCTGGGCGATGACATCGCGGTTGTATATATACATGAACTAAATTAATAACTTTTTTACAACAAAAATGAAACATCACTGAGCTTACTTAAGCTGGACTGTGACGCTATTTTTTTCTGGAAACAAACTTTGTTGCATTATTTTCCTGTTATCTTTATAAAACTGCTTTGAAACAACCCGTATTGTAAAAAGTGCTTTATAAGTAAAGGTGACTTGACTTGACTCCCATCTTCGCCGCAGGGATCTCGTCGTCCCACCATCACCATCTCATCACCTGGTCGTCCTGTCATCACCAGCTCTTCGCCACGCCCCCCCCCCCCCCCCTGTCTTTGTTTTCCCGCCACGGTATCATTCACCATGAACACATACTTATCACAGCTGTTTGTCATAGTCTCATCACCACCATGTATTTACATTCCTCCATTTAAATCAGTTGTTGTTGGTTATTGTTTGTGCATAGCACTCTGTCTCGTATGTCGGCTGTTTGTTCTAAATGTTATTAAATCTTATGTTATCTAATCCTCGTCTTCATCGTCTATGGAACCAGTGTTACACTATGTCAGCACGTTTTACTAACTCGTTCCCTCGTTTTAAGTAAATTGTGTGCACGATATAATAATTCATTCCCTCGATTAACTAAATCATGGCCACGTTGTAATAATTTGTTCCCTTGTTTTAGTTCAATCAAATTTAGGGAACAAATTAGTTCAGCGTGGCTATGATTTACTAAAACGAGGAAACAAATTAACGAATTCTTAATTTGTGTCCACGATTTACTAAATCGATATAATGAATTCTTTTGTCTGCATGACATGTGCGGGGCTTTGTATTATTTAACAATTTAAAATATTCATAACATTATTATCACAAATAAAACAAAAGAGGGTTACACTTTATTTTAAGGTGTCACTGTTTCAGTGTAATTATATATTTAAGTGCTGAGTAATATTAAGCAACTACATGCACTTACTATAGGATCAGTGTTAGGAATAGGGTTGGTTTAGGGTTAGTTGCATGTAATTATGCATAATTTATAGTTATTACTACAGTAACTACATGTAACACGTGTTAACACTGTAAAATAAAGTGTTGCCCAAAAGAGTCATGAGTCAAATGACAATATACTACTGTAATACTGAATATATACACACAAAAGATTGTTAGTTGTTGATTCTTGGTTTTACATAGAGTCTATGAACTTTGTATTGAAATTTGTACTGAAAATCTATTTTCTTCTTACTCAGCATGATGAGACAGCAGATAATGAGCTGTAACTGTAGAGGACTGGCTGTGGATCCAGCAGCCTGTAATGATAGTATTAACAGACACTGCAATGTACACTTCAATAAACCTGTAAATCACTACAACAACCCTAAACAATGCTATAAACTTTACCTCACATCTATTGCATTACTGTTTCATGACTGTCTTACCTGTGATCTTGCCATCAGCTGAAGAATGAGAAGGCAGATTACAGAAAGAATGTTTTAAAATATATTTAAGCTTTTATCGCACAGTTCATGATCACTGCGAGGATTGAAATGGACCATCAGACAAAACTATATACTCCAAAAAATATTTGTTTAGGTAAACTAAAACCAACATAGACTCTTTTACCACAGTATTTTCATTTATTTTATAATCCCAGGATACAAAGGCAAGAACATGCAAAGCACAACATGTGTGCTGTAAAACCCACAGTAAAAACATATTGTGGTTTGGTTTCTGTGGTTGCACGCCTTTTTTACATCGGCCTACAAGGGCGGCAGTGAATTTGTATAGTCAGTGAATAGTAAAGATTAAGAGTTCGTAAATAATATTAGTCCAGCAATAAAGAACAAAATTCAACAGTTATGAATAATTCATCTTAATTTTGCTGCAGTAACAGGTGTGTACTTGAATGTGAAAAATGGCTCCACTAAATGGCAAATAACATAATGAACACACCAACCCTTTATAATGGAAAATATCTATTTATACTGTATAAATATAAATATGTACATTTACATGACAGTTATTATTGCCCACCCAGGCATTAGGCAATAATAAGTCTTATGTAAATACATATTTATACAGTTGTATATACAGTACTGCAAATCTGTACGTATGCCTTCTGCCTAAGATCTATATGTATATTACTTTTTTTTTTTTTTTATTCCACATATTTAAGTCTTTCTCTCTATTCTATTGTGTTATATATGTATTGTAAGTACCTCCTGGAAACCATATCAAAGTACTTGTGCACACTTGGCGAATAAAGCACATTCTGATTCTGATATTTCTCTAATTTGCACTAAATGATTTGTGGCCTATGGGATGCATGGCATGACACTGATGTTCAGAAGTCTTGACCAATCAATTAATATTGAGTAACTTGCATGTTAAAACACACTATTTAGCTTACTTAGTTTCAAACAAAGCCACAACAGCAACACATAGATGATTTTTCCGCCCTGAATGAACCGTCTTTTTAAACAAATCGGGTGAGTGAATGATTCAGTGACTTTGCGGTTCACTGAAATTTGTACTGAAAATCTATTTTCTTCTTACTCAGCATGATGAGACAGGAGATAATGAGCTGTAACTGTAGAGGACTGGCTGTGCAGAAAGAATCATTGAAAAATCCATAAAAGCAAACTGGTGGCTTTATCAAAAATACTGTGATATCAATGGCTCAGTGTTTATTGCATGCAACATTATGACCTTAAAATCCATGTCTTTGACGATGAACAATAATATATACTTTATTTTAATAAAAATGTATTATTCAACATTCCAATCAAACCAATCAGATTTGATCGAATCAAGTTTAGGCTTACAACCAGGCTTAAGTGCTTCTACATCAGTGTTAAAGTCATTTCCCATTTAAATTTTTGGACAGGAATGTTGTTCCAAGATCAACAAAATATATTGACCCAAATCGCTTAACTCTGCAAAATTAGGACATGCTATAGTCTGTTCGCTGTCATCGGCCTCCTGCCACTCTCTTTGGTCGTGTTCATGGCTCGCTGATTCACGTTGATGTGAAGTTATGGTTATTGCGCGCCCAAGTACTCAATGGCTTCCGACAGCGCTGACTTGTGGTTGAAGTAGTCGACTAGCCTACTCTCTGACCAGTCTATGCAAGCCCTAGTCCACCCTGGATACATCATCATTATTTTCTGAAACAATTTATGAAATAAATAAAAATGAGCCATTTATTAGTTCTGAGCAGATCAATGAAATCAGTTGGCCTGACTACAGACGCCAAGCCGACAGGCTTCACAATGAGCACTTTCATGCGGCCCGTTCACTCTGCCATTGAACACTGAGGGTCTGTTCTTTTCACCCAGGTCTTCTTTGTAGCATCTCATGCGTATCTTTTCAACCAGTCTCTCAATCAGTACATCAATGTTTTCCACTGGAAAGTTGGGATCCTCCATCTGAGCTTCATTGCACCTCCTGCACTTCTGCTTGAAACGTCGCAGTTTAATGGTTCCCTGTTCCTTTGCTGTGTCCAGGTGGAAATGAAACACCACCTGCACTCTTTTAGACATCCAGCTTCTTTTACAAAGAGAACAAGCGAACCTACATATTGAAATGGAGAATAGATCAGTTTTTTTTCTACATTCATAACTAATATATATATATATATATATATATATATATATATATATATATATATATATATATATATATATTTATATACAGTATATATATATATATATATATATATATATATATATATATATATATATATACATACATACACATACACATACACATGCATGCATACATACATACATACATACATATATTAGTATATATAATATATATATGCTGTTTGATTCATGCTTTTGATTCTGATTCAATGATTCAAACCACTGTTTATGTAAAAATAGACCAGTGAACTTTGAACAGAGAACCAAAAACTACATAACATTAGAATGGAAAAAAAAACATTGGTAACAATGTTTATAAATAAATAAACATGACATATCCACCCGGGCTAGATTCTTTCAATATCATGAAGAGTTTTAATAAAATGACTCATCAAAATATCTCCATACACCATAAAGCCTAATATAAAACACATATGTTTGGAATAATTTAGTGTGATAAAGATGAGTTCTTACCGTGCAAAGGAGCCAGAGATGTACTGGAACCAATCATGAGCTTGTTTGTTTGGCTCAATAGAGTCAGTAATTGTAATGTGCCATGTGTCCTCGTGAAGCTCGCTCGCCTTCGCCTGTAAAGAACTTTCCCACAACTTTAATGCCATGTCTTCTTGCTTACAGTGCTGTTGCAGAAATGATCTTACCTTGTTATTACCCACTGAATATATACTGTACAGCTAATCTCTCAATTCACAAGAAACGAAACTGAAACTATCAAGCAAGTATCTGTTTTCTGCAACACAAAAGTGAACATTGCTTTACAATGCTTACAAAGTGTGTTGAGCTTGCCATAACATTACATAGCTGTATTAGAATGCAAAACCTAAACCTAAAATAATGGATAAATGTAACTATAGTAATAACATCATATCAAATGACTTCAGATACCAGACAGTAGTCAAAGCTTTTACCACTTTGATACTTGATACTGAACTAGAGTTCTTTGTGAAATAGCATAAAAATTATTGATTATTTGTCTGATTAATGTGAACAGCTAAGTAACTGTTTGAAGAACGTTACAGAAAGAAATGGTTGTTAATGTTTTACCTCCACCTACTGGACAACATGGTCGCCTACACATGGTGTGTGTTTGTTCTTCCCTGTTGATTTTTGCATTTTCTCATTTAAATGTGTGAAATCTGATATCAAGTATTAGATTCTAGAAGTCTCAAGTCTCAAATCTCAATATGTAAGGAATAATGCACAGTCAGCTAGTCAAAACAAAACAACAACTAGGGTGATCAGCGGCCTGTACCAGGCTAGTATGCTAGTTGAACAAACTCCGGGTTACAGGATTAGTTTTGAGTTGACAAAACCAAACCAATCCAATCAGGCTTTGTTGGTACCATGATGCTGATCATCAACTTTCTCCATCAACTCAGGCTTTGATCCTGAGTTTAGGAGTTTAGGTGTGACATCAGTAGCGAACAGCCAATCATATTCTGAGAAAGAGTGATTCACTTCTCTCTTCTGCAGAATATTACGAGATTGAAAAATATTAAGAATTTTAACAAATTTACACAGCAAGAAGAAAATAGCCGTCTACGAAAGAGGACAACTAAAAGAAAAAGTCTTGCTATATCAGTGCAAGTAAAAATTGTGAAGTTAGTTTATACAGTTGATAAAGGTATTGAGAGGGCACATGTAGTCATTGTATAGCTTAATCTGTTGATTCTAAAGCGTATTTATATCATCTTTATATATTTATTCCTTTAAACTGTGCGTAAAAAGAATTGATAAACTAAAATTGTACGTGTGATCGCTTAATAATTACATAAATCATATCTAAATCATACAAAAAGAGTGTAAGTTACTATGGTGATGAACACTGCTAAAAGCCAAACCACTTTCATGGTGCCTAAAACCCAGGGTTGGCGCAAACTAAACTGAAACATAGCTGGCTATAGCCACCTAAACCGGCTTCATGGTACAGGCCCCAGATCTGTAAGTCTGCTAAATAAATGAACACAAGCAATAATAGTTTCTGTTGAAATTATTTTATTATTTGAGAAAAGAGAGTTCGGAGTAATACGAAAGATGCATTACACTATAGCGCATCTGGAGATCAGATGCCTGACAACAGTAAAATATATACAGTAGCATCAGTATACAAATTACAATCATAAGAATGAGCCGGGAAGCTGTGATTATTTTGATTATATACTGTATTTCCTGTCAATACAGCATTCAAGTCGTGTTATATCCCAGGATCTAAGGTGCGTTCATGCCATGTCTATTACTGTAATTACGAGATTCCGACGTGTGAAAAGCGCTCACTCTTGTAGAATTTGTAATTACTACTCAGTCCCTCCAGGATTTTGCGGCCTAAAATTGCATTTCTTATGTTGTTTTGCAGTGAAAATATACCACAGACATTATTCTTCTAACATTTGTATTACTTTTCTGACCTCTGTAATGAATATAAGGAGAATACTGAGAGAAACAAAAAGTGAAACTTAAGTGTTTTCCTCTTAACCCTATAAAGACTACTGTATCATATTTAATACATACACTTCTAAGGACTCAATTATCAATATGAACAAAACCTGAAAAATGTTTGAGCTGTTTTAAGTGAAAGCAACTTGCACTGGCATATACTAAAATATGTCAGTGCCATTGTTTTGTCTCAAGATGCATACCAGTAATGTTTTTTTTTTTTTTTTTTTTTTCTAAGGAACATTTATAAAAGCTACTTACAGTTTTTTTTCAATTGCTTACACACTAAAATTAGAACTTTCCCACAGTTAGCAAAACCTTACACTCAAGGAGCAAAACACCAGCCTAGATTTGCACAACTGTAAGCACATTGTCAGCTTCACACCTTTTGCAAAACATTAAACACAGTGATTTGCAAAACACTAAACACACTTGTATGCATTTGACACAGAAATTTATCATGATGTCATTTCCTTGCAATTTCAAAGCAAAGGCTTTCAAATGAACACACCCATGAACCAATTGGTTAAACACAGCCACCAAGTGCGCACACACACTGGTGCTTAATTGTAGACACACCAATCAGGTTTAAGCACTATAAAAAGGCAACAGGTAAGTTCACCTGTCTTCAACAAAAATGGACGGTGTCAGAGGAAGAGGGAGAGTGCGGATGAGAGGGGGGAGAGGAAGAGGGAGAGGGAGAGGGAGAGGGAGAGGGAGAGGGAGAGGGAGAGGAAGAGGGAGAGGAAGACCTGGAGGAGGGGTAGGACATGCACAAAGAAGAAGACAACCAAATCTGTGTAACGAAATTCGTGCTACAATTGTGGACCATGTAATAAACCACGGACTAACACTGAGGGAGGCTGGACTTATGGTGCGTTCACACCGGACGCAAATAGCGCGTCAAATTCGCGCCTGCTGTGTTTAGTTATACGCTTGACCACTTTGTGTTAATTAATTTTTGTAAAAACAAAAGTTTGAAGTGAAATTTCCGCGCGTCAGAGGCGAAAGTTTCGAAACCCGTTGGCGGCCATCTTTTTTAGATGTTTATCGAGCATTAGCATTAGCATTAATCGAGAGAGTCACTGCTCATATATGCTCTGGAGAGCAGAAACAGCTGCGTAGGGGACATCGTCACTGTACTCGGGTCCACCAGACCCTCCGGAGGGTTTCAGGAGTTTCACAATTTGCTCCAGGAGCTAGGTTTGGTGGACCTAACGGTGAGGACGCTGACGAGGACAGCATAGGCCGTATAAGGCCTCGGCCTCGAGTGGTCGCTGCCTGACGAGCCTGCGCTGTTCACCCTCGCCCGCACCCACCTAATCTGTCATTTATTTTTGTTTTGATAATAAATGGAGCCAGCCTCCAAAAGTGAAACCTGTCCTGTGATTTTTTTTTAAGTTTTTATACACTAAATTGTGTTTGTTGTCTTTACATTAGATTAATAATGTTTCATATAATCTAAAATAGATGTGGAATAAATAGCATTCAATACAAAATGAGTATCCCTCATATATTGAAATCGAGTTTTTATGTGAAAGATTTGCTTTGTTGTGCATTTTAGTCATATTACAAAATAATTTATTGAGGCCAAACATAAAATAACATTATAAACTGTCACTTCACCACGTGACAGCAGCAAGCAGGCTCCTGATTGGTTAACGCGGCGCGAATTGACGCAGAAGTTCAGATTTTTCAACTCGGGCGGCAGACGCGAATTCGCGTCAAACGCGTGAATGCACAAAAAGCACTAATAAAATCATTTGCGCATAACGCGAACTTGACGCGCGAATGAGGCGTATTCACGTCTACCGCGCAGCGCTCTACGCCTCATTCGCGCCGCAGGAATTTTTTACGCGCGTAACGCGTCTTTGCATTGACTTAAAGGGATACTCCACTTTTTGGGGAAATAGGCTCATTTTACAACTCCCCCAGAGTTAAACAGTTGAGTTTTACTGTTTTCGAATCCATTCAGCCGATCTCCGGGTCTGGGGGTCCCACTTTTAGCATAACTTAGCATAATGAATTGAACCGGACAAGACCATTAGCATCTCTCTCAAAAATCGTGTACTAAGACCAACGGAAAATGTAAAGTTGCGATTTTCTAGGCTGATATGGCTAGGAACTATACTCTCATTCCTGCGTAATAATCAAGAAACTTTGCTGCAGTACCATGAGTGCAGCAGGCGTAATGATATGATGCAGCGCATGCCGCCTGATAATAGGCTACTGAGCTGGGGACTATTATCAGGTGCTGCGTCATATCATTACGCCTGCATCTTTTTTGAGAGAGATGCTAATGGTCTTGTCCGGTTCAATTCATTATGCTAAGCTATGCTAAAAGTGGGACCCCCAGACCCGGAGATCGGCTGAATGGATTCGAAAACGGTAAAACTCAACTGTTTAACTCTGGGGGAGTTGTAAAATGAGCCTATTTCCAAAAAAAGTGGAGTATCCCTTTAACATTGAAATCACTCGCGCCTGACGCGCTATTCGCGTCCGGTGTGAACGCACCATTTGAGTACAACCTAACCTAGGCAGGTACACGGTGGCATCAATAGTTTGGACATTTCGTCAAGAGCACAGGTGAGAAACGTATCTTCTGTCAACAGAAAATCCATAGCTTACTGCATGTACTATATCAACAGTTTTGGTATATATTCAAGTTCTGATGAAACAACTGTATAAAGTGCCATTTGAAAGAAATTCAGACAGGGTGAAAGTCCTGCGGCGTGAATATGTGGTGGTACGTTTTGTTCACTGACTGTAGTATTGTGTACTGCACACATAACCTTTTTACTGTACATGTAATTTTACTGTATAGCAGACCTACAGTATATTGATCTACACAATGTGATCTTTTGCTGTATTTCAGAGAGTTTTGCAAATGGATGCGGAGGAAGTCCCGCATGAGTTTATATACATTGATGAGGCTGGACCTGACAACAGTGCGAAGAAGGGGAATAAACATCATTGGCCACAGGGCTATTGTCAATGTACCAGGGCAACGTGAGGGTAACATTACCCTTTATTACACAGAATGGGGTCCTCCACCGCCATGCCAACATGGGTCCTTACAACACTGACCTCATTCTTACATTTTTAGACAGATTACACAATATTATCACAGCAGCAAACCAAAGGGACCAGATGCAATACATTGTCGTCTGGGACAATGTAGCTTTCCATCGTTCTGCTCTGGCCCAAAACTGGTTTCATCAACACCCACAATTTACAGTTCAATACCTTCCACCATACTCCCCCTTCCTAAACCTCATCGAGGAGTTCTTCTCACATGGAGGTGGAAGGTTTATGATCTCCGGCCCTATGTCCAGATGCCCCTCATTCGAGCCATGGAGGAAGCATGTGATCAAATTGAACCAGCATCCGTACAAGGGTGGATTCGTCACTCCAAAAGATTCTTCCCACGTTGCCTTGCAAATGAAAATATAGCCTGTGATGTTGACGAGGCCCTGTGGCCAGATCCAGCTAGGCGGAGAGATGTTTAGTTTTTTTTCTTTCTTTTTTTTTTTCGGTACTGAACTGGATATGTAATTTATGTTACAGTATTACTGTAAGCTTACAGTACAATGGTACGTTCAGTCATACTGTATGAAAACTGGAAAATGTTTTATGAATGTTTTGTTGAAATGTTCAGTATTGACTGACTTGAGTACATGAAAAGAAATAAATATTTTCATTAGTCTGCACAATTGGTGTCATGTGGTGAATTTATTTTTACACTTTCTCTGTGTAAATGCTAAAAGTGTTTTAGGTTGAGCACAGGAGTGTTTAACTGATTCAAACAGAGTCAGACCATATGATGGTTGTGTTTATGTTATGACAACAAAATGAGGTTTTTATAAACATTGTATAGGTTTGACAAAAGTGTTCCATTTTGCAAATTATCTGAGGTGTTGTGCTACTTTGGTGTAGTGTTGTGCTAATTGTGTGAAGGGGTTTGAAAAACCGGGCCCTGTTTTCAAAATTGTGCTTAAGCAATTGAAAAAAACTGAAAAAGTCCTAATTGAACTAAGGTCTAAATAAGGTCTGTGAAACCAGGCCTGTATGTATCAAATAATGATACAACAGTCTTTTGAGGAAAGCCCCCCCCCCCCCCCATATATATATATATATATATTCATATATATATATATGAATAAAGGCATCATATAACTATTTAAATATTTTCTTACTAAGATATATTATTGGCAGATATAAAGTGACAAATGATATTTGCATGCATTTTATGTGAGTGATCTGCTATACTGTTATTTTACCTCATTAATTTTCATTTTTGGCCATATACTGTAAATATTAGCTGCACCAAATTGCTATTTTTGCTCAGTTTGGGCCTCTAAATAATATTGAGCTGTTTTTCCCCCTCCTTATTCTCACTATATCATACTATATGGGCCTTAAAAGCCTGGTGTATCAAGTATATGACAAAACATAAAACACATCTGCAGTCGGACCAAACCTTGACCAAACTCAGGTCAAAGTAAGGTCTCAAGGGGGCCTTTTGTACGCAACCGGGCCCAAGATTCCAGCTAGATTCCTGACTATTTTTCCTGGTTTGTGGAAATAGTGTTACTCTTATGGAGTATCGGGCAACACCATTAGCTAATGGATATATTGTCCAGCAGAACCGCTGATAATAATAATAATACATTTTATTTATGATGCACTTTACATTTCAACGAAATCTCAAAGTGCTACAGTAACAGGGGGTTAAAAACAGTCCCAAATATCACAAAAACAATAAATAGCAATAAAACACCATGAATCCATACGACTCCAATTAAAATCATGAGAGTTAAAAGGCCTTTTGAAATAAAAATGTCTTTAGGCCCTTCTTGAAAACCTCCACAGTTTGTGGGGCCCTTAGGGTCTCTGGGAGGGCATTCCAGAGCCGTGGGGCGACTGCCTGAAAGGCCCTGTCTCCCATGGAGGAGAGTTTAGTCCTTGGTTGGTACAGGCAGTAGGTAGAGGTAGAGGAGCGGAGGTTTCATGTGGCGGTGTGTGGGATGAGGAGTTCACTGAGGTAGGCAGGGGCAGTTCCATGTATGCACTGATGGGTGTCTCGTCCAATCAGTGATAAGTACGTCATTCTCAAAATATACCTACCTTTTCCGTTTTGTATGAATTGTCGTTGTGTTTTCTGAATTGTCGTTGTGTTTTCTGAAATGTCGTTGTGTTTTCTGAATTGTTGTTGTGTTTTCTAAGTTGTCGTTGTGTTTTCTGAATTGTTATTTTGTTTTCTGAATTGTTATTTTGTTTTTGTAATTATGATTTGTTTTGCACCTCTCGGCCACCGTACATTTCACAGATGGCTACCGAGTACCGAGTGAAATTACTTGCCTTAAATGGGACCTATTATGGCAATTTTCACAAGATGTAAAATAGGTCTCTGGTGTCCCCAGAATGTGTCTGTGAAATTTCAGCTCAAAATACCCCACAGATTATTTATTATAGCTTGTCCTATGTGGGTGTGAGCAAAACATGCTGTTTTTTGTATCTCTTTAATTGCAAATGAGCTGCTGCTCCCCTCCCCTTGGTCCTTGGTCTGGTCTTTACCGCTCACACTGATCCTACAGCGGCAATAACAAATCAGGAGAAGAAATATGACTGACAACGTAAATACAGGTGTAAATACTGGCAACCAACATCCCTCATGCTACTGAAGTGTCGCTGTGCTAGTCTGTGCAAAAAACATTACATTTTTAGTCTCTTATTTAAACAGAAAACGTACACAGTATTTAAAAAGACAATCGCCTTACTGCATAGTTCATTATAAATGTGTGGTTATGAATTATACAGACAAGGTTTTTCGGGTTTACAGTTTTTTACGATTGCTATGACAGATTTTTCAATACTTTTAACAATTTTCCAAAACTCTTAACACAGTTAGCACTACATCCGTCTGCGTAAGCTATACTATTAACACATTTCTTGTTGCTTTAACACAAAATGCATACAATTAACACAAATTTAAAATGCTTGAACTTCTTTTACACACAAGCTCAAACAAGACCAAAACAATGGATTTTTACTGCCAAATTTACCAATGCTTTAACACTGTATGTCAGAACAGATAACACCACGTGCTAAACCTAACCTTACAGGCTAAAGTCAAGGTAAACAGCTGTAAACAGTTTATATAGTGAACTGAAACACAAATATATCCCCTGTATTTTATTATATTCTTACTGAGAAACAGCTGATTGAATTATGCAAATAATTAGAAGATGACTCTTTTTTTTATTCTTCTGGTGCTTTTTCTGTTCGTATATTTTGTATTTTCACATTATTCCATTGCTAGTGAGAAACAGCTGATTGAAGTTATGCAAATATGGGACAATGTGGCATTCCACCATTCCCGTCTAGTCACAGCCAGGTTTGACGCCCATCAGAGGATGATGTCCATTTTCCTTGCCCCTTACTTCCCTTTCCTCAACCCCATTGAGGAGTTTTCTCAGCCTGGAGTTGAAAGGTTTTTGACCATAGTCCACAGGACCAAATGTCCCTCCTGTATGCAAAAGATGCTGCAAACCAAGACATCACAGCTGGACACTACCAGGATAAGGCATGCCAAAAGATTCTTCCCAAGATGCCTTGCCAGGGCAGATATCAGGTGTGATGTGGATGAGAACATGTGGGCAAATGCAGAAGACTGGGCAGATAAGAAGATGGCCTTTTCTGTTTGTATATTTTGTATTTTCACATACAGTAATACTGTAAATGGCAGCTATATTGCATATTTTTGTTATCTTGCAGAAATGTCCTGTTGCAAATATAGCCGTTACTTCAGCAATTCTGTCTCTGTCTTCTTTTTTCATAAACCATACATTCTATAAAGCTACTCTAAGAAGGGTCATTTATTTTGTTGTATTGAATTTCTGCTGCAAAAAAACAAAAACAACAACAACAAAATGCATGCATTTACATTACAAACAAAACAAAAATGTAGAGAGACTTCAAAAAAAAAAAAAACTGCAGTGCAAAACACAATCTATGATCAATACAGTATACTGTGTGTTGTATAAGGGCAGACCTGACACATATAAAATAATGCAGTTTCTGTAATTTCAGCTGATGATAGTGTTTTTTTGTCATTGTGTTATGATTGACTAAATGTTCCTGTTGGAAGAGAACATGTGTTAGTGTTTTGAATAATTATTTGATTTTGAAACATGTTTTCAGTGTTTTGGTAGACATTGTGTATTGTGTTAGTGTATTATTGTATTTTGAAAATGAGTTTTGGAGTTTAGTTTACAATGTGTGATTTTGAGCATGAAATTAACCGTTTTGCCAATTGTGTGTTTTAGGTGTGTTGGTGCGTTAAGAGTTTAGGAAACTTGTTAAATGTATTGAAAAAACTGTCATAGCGATTGTAAAAAACTGTAAAATGTATGACGACATGACTCTTGTCTCTTTGAATATTATCACAGACATTATTGGAAACTTTAGCCACATTAACTGTGGAAATTGCACATTTGTAAAGGTGATTTTCAATAATTTACAAAATATAAAGTGTGATACTTACGTCTTCAGGGTGTGAAGCTGGATCACGAACAGTTGGTACGGCTCCATCCTTGAGTAACAACTTTTTAGCTAAACCTGCTTTGTATTGACCCTCGTTCACAAATCAGTCTGGTGTTAAATGATTAGCACAGACATGAACAATTTTAGGTAACTTGAGGGGCACATTCACATCAAAATAAACAAATGACCACTAGTGATCCTCCAGCGAGATAACTTAAAATTAATTTAAATATATTCCTATAATTCATTAACTTTATTATTAATGCATTGGATTAAAAAATAACATGCTAAAATACAAAATAAATTATTAATTAATAGTCTGAAACCGGAAAATGCAATGTGCACCACAAAGCTTTCAGTCAAGAGTTTCGCCTTAAACATAATGGACAAATTTGTATTTCAAACAACAGACTCAAGCTCTAACAAATTGTTCAGTCAGTGACCGTAATAGGATAAAGCCACTGCAACGAAAAAACTGGCAAAGTGTTGGCAATATGCTATGGTATCTCACAAGCAATTCATACTTATTTAACGAGGTGGCTAATTCTAATTGATTTGTCTCAACCCAAGTGACGGGTAGTTTTAGGGGCGGGGTAAGGGTTCGGTCATTTGTACGAATCATACGAATTGGGCAACCCGTAAAATACGTACGATTTAGCAAAAAACATGCAAATTCATACAACCTCACTTACTGTAAAAAAAATTCCTGGCTCTTCCCAGCTTTATAATGGCAGTGAATAAAGGATGAGATTTTGAGCCCCCAAAAAGTGCATCCATCCATTATAAAAGTAATCCATACAGCTCCGGGGGGTTAAAAAAGGCCTTATCCAGTGAAGCGATGCATTTGTGTAAGAAAAATATCCATATTTAAAACTTTATAAACTAAAATAACTAGCTCCCTCCCGACAGCAACCGTACATGAGTCTAGTTCCAGAGAAGAGTGACTTCTGACCCGACGCATGACATATTGACAAATGCAGATGCACAGAGGATAGAGTAAAACAAAACACAGGTCACGAATTAGAAGTCAATAACGAGAATTTTTAAAGAGAAATGTGGGAGGAGCTTGAGTTTGTTGTCCAGCCCTATTTATTTGAACCGCGAGAGGCATCAAAGCTTACACTACTCCTACATTGTGTCAGGGTTTACTCTTTTGGCTTAAAGGAGTAGTTCACCTCAAAATGAAAATTTCCTGATAATTTACTCACCCCAATGCCATCCAAGATGTTCATGTCTTTCTTTCTTCAGTGGAAAAGAAATTAAGTTTTTTGAGGAAAACATTTCAGGATTTTTCTCCACACAATTGGCTTCAACAGCAACCAGAATGTTGAAATTCAAATCAATGCAGTTTCAAAGGGCTCTGAAGTGCTTCAAAGGGCTCTGCACGATCCCAGCTGAGGAATGGGGTCTTATCTGGTGAAATGATCAGTCATTTTCTAAAAAAAAATAAAAATGTATATACTTTTTAACCACAATTGTTCATCTTGTGCTGGTCTGCACGCACGTTGGCGAAATTCACGAAATTTTCATTTTGAGGTGAACTAATCCTTTAAGTCGACTTGTGTAGGCCATCTGGCGGAAAAAGTTTTAAATATGGACATTTGTCTTACACAAACGCATCACTTCGCTTCAGAAGGCCTTTATTAACCCCCTGGAGTCGTATGGATTACTTTTATGATGGATGGATGCACTCTTTTGGGCTTCAAAATCTCGTCCTCCATTCACTGCCATTATAAAGCTTGGAAGAGTCAGGATATTTTTTAATATAACTCAGATTGTGTTCGGTTTAAATAATAAAGTTATATACACCTAGGATGGCTTGAGGGTGAGTAAATCATGAGGTAATTTTTATTTTTGGCTGAACTATCCCTTTAAAGGGATAGTTCACTTTGAAATTAATTTTTGGTATGTTTTAGCTTACCTCAAAGGCATCCAAGATGTAGGTGTCTTTTTTTCCGGAGTAGTTTCAATTTTGATATTTTTAGGTCAAACCGTTCTTGTCTGTCAGTCATATAATGCAGGTCTATGGTCACTGTCTCAAAACAGCATGCACAAAGTCCAAATTAAACAATTCCCCATCGTCCAAATTAAACAATTCCCCATCGTAAGTACACATTGATGGCTTAAGACACGAAACGAGCGGTTTGTGTGAGAAAACGAACAGTATTTATATAGTTTTTGTCCTCTTGTAAACACACACACCCAAATGATCAGAGGACACGGGTGCTTCGGTCTGCGCAAGCGCCGGAAAGCGCCGGAAAAGGTCAGAGGGCGCGGCCGCTTCGATCTGCGCAAGCGCCGGAAATTATCTCTCGCGCGTGTACGTCACTCATTGTTTACACAGAGATTTCGGAAGCCTTACCTTTCACTGTGAAGATCTAAACATATTTAGACGTACAGGAAATGGCAATGGAAGACGATTTCGATATATCAACAGACAACGTTGAATTTTTTACACAACCATATTTATTTGAACCAGAGTACACCGATCACGAATCACGAATGGAACATAGCAATGCCACAGCTACAAGACGACGAGGACATTGACAGTACCCCGTCATACACCTGCCTGACTGAAGATCCCGAGTTTTCTCCGCTGTTGAGCCGCAGCGTTTTGCACGTTGGCAGGTGTATGACGGGGTACTGTCAATGTCCTCGTCCTCGTCTTGTAGCTGTGGCATTGCTATGTTCCATTCGTGACAACATATGCTCTCTACTTCTGTTGGAATCTCACAACACTTGCTACAAGAACACCACCAATTTTGCAGAGATCTCTGTCTCTCTGAGGCTTGAAGACGTGCTGCTGCAGCGGATGCTTCCTCTATCGCTCTGAGTTCTTGATCGGTGTACTCTGGTTCAAATAAATATGGTTGTGTAAAAAATTCAACGTTGTCTGTTGATATATATCGAAATCGTCTTCCATTGCCATTTCCTGTACGTCTAAATATGTTTAGATCTTCACAGTGAAAGGTAAGGCTTCCGAAATCTCTGTGTAAACAATGAGTGACGTACACGCGCGAGAGATAATTTCCTGCGCTTTCCGGCGCTTGCGCAGATCGAAGCGCCCGCGCCCTCTGACCTTTTCCGGCGCTTTCCGGCGCTTGCGCAGACCGAAGCACCCGCGTCCTCTGATCATTTGGGTGTGTGTGTTTACAAAAGGACAAAAACTATATAAATACTGTTCGTTTTCTCACAGAAACCGCTCGTTTCGTGTCTTAAGCCATCAATGTGTACTTACGATGGGGAATTGTTTATTTTGGACGATGGGGAATTGTTTAATTTGGACTTTGTGCATGCTGTTTTGAGACAGTGACCATAGACCTGCATTATATGACTGACAGACAAGAACGGTTTGACCTAAAAATATCAAAATTGAAACTACTCCGGAAAAAAAGACACCTACATCTTGGATGCCTTTGAGGTAAGCTAAAACATATCAAAAATTAATTTCAAAGTGAACTATCCCTTTAAGTAGTATGTCTGCAGTGAAGAATCTGTATTATACATTGTATATTTTTGTATTATATTTGAGCAGAAGGAGTTATTTTAATAAGTTGAAAAGTAGTGCGTTTGTAAAAAATAAAATACTAAAGCTTTAAATCTATCCTGAATTTATTTAGTTAAAAAAAAAAATTACATGCAGTGGAAAAGTAATGACAATAGCAAACAAATGTTTTTGTTAAAGGGGTGGTATAATGCCATTTTCACAAGATGTAAAATAAGTCAAGTATATTTGTATAGCGCTTTTCACAATACAGATTGTATCAAAGCAGCTTCACAGTATTAAATTAAAATAATACAACAAGGTTTGTTTCTAGTGGAGTTTATTGATTGATAAAATAAAATTAAATATCCCCAAAATATCCCCAACTGAGCAAGCCAAAGGCAACAGTGACAAGGAACCGAAAAAACTCCATCAAGTGACCTAATGGTGTCCTAAAACTCATCAGGTGACCTAATGGAGAATAAAATCCTTGGGAGAACCCAGGCTCAGTCGGGGGCCAGTTCTCCTCTGGCGTTTATGAACTAGAGGCCGGATTGTAGTTTGTATATTTAATAAAAAATATTATATGAATGCCTGGCTGAAGAGATGCGTCTTTAATCTAGTTTTAAACTGGGAGAGCGAGTCTGAGCAACGAACAGTATCAGGAAGGCTATTCCAGAGTTTTGGAGCTAAATGTGAAAATGCTCTCCCTCCTTTGGTGGATCTGGATATCCTAGGTATGACCAAAACCCTCGAATTTAGTGATCTTAAAGAGCGCGATGGATTATCGGGTGATAGAAGATCCGTTAAATAGACTGGAGCTAAGCCATTTAGGGCTTTATAAGTCAGTAGCAATGCCTTGTAATTAATACGGAACTTTATAGGTAACCAATGTAGTGATGATAAAATCGGTGTTATATGATCATATTTTCTTGATCTAGTAAGAACTCTAGCGGCTGCATTTTGGACTAACTGTAGCTTGTTTATTGAGGATGCAGGACAACCAGCTAATAAAGCATTACAGTAATCTAGTCTCGAGGTCATGAATGCATGAACTAACTTTTCTGCATCAGAAACTGATAGCATATTACGTAGCTTAGCAATGTTTCTAAGGTGGAAAAAGGCAGTTTTTGTAAAATATGCAATATGATTTTCAAAAGACAGGTTGCAATCTAGTATAGCACCCAGGTCTTTTACTGTGACAGTAACAGGACATCCTACTATGTTAAAGTTGTAGTGTGAGAGGTTTTGTGGGCGTTTTTTTGAACCGATAAGTATTACCTCTGTCTTGTCTGGATTTAATAAAAGAAAATTACGCGTCATCCAATCTTTTATATCTTTAACACACTCTGTCAATTTGGATAATTTAGCGTTTTCATCCGGCCGTGATGAAATATATATTTGAGTGTCATCAGCATAACAATGGAAACTAATTCCATGTTTCCTTATAATATTTCCAAGTGGCAGCATATATATTGAGAATAATAGAGGGCCCAACACAGATCCCTGCGGCACTCCATAGTTTACTGAAGTTATGATTGATTTTTCTCCATTTAAATAAACAAAATGGTAGCGGTCAGATAGGTATGATTTGAACCAGCTTAATGCTTGTCCTTGAACACCAGTATAATTTTGTAGTCGATCTAAGAGTATTATCCCAACAAACATGGTAGATGTCCCTGGCTATGTCTGTTTTAGAAAAGACAGATCATCTGGTAAGGGGTGGGGTGTTGATCTATATTAGAGAAACGTTTAAATGTATAAGAGTTGATCTAAATAGAAAAATTGAATGTTTAGCCTTAAAAGTGATACTTTCTCCTCGAATGCAATTTAATATTGTTGTTTTATATAATCCTCCATCACACACTCTGTCTTTTTATGATGATATGAAGGAACTATTGGAAATGTTTGATAATTCTATTGAAACAATATTTTATGGTGATTTTAATATAAATTGGGCAGATAAAAGTGGAAGACAAAAGTTAAAAATAATGATGTCCAAATTTAATTATGATCAGTTGATAAAAAAGCCAACAAGAGTGACCAGAACTAGTAAGACTTTGATAGATCTTATTTTTACTAATAGGGAAGAGCGTATTATAAAAAATTATAATCTACTGACAGGTTTATCAGATCATAATATGATTTTAACAGTAAGGAAATTAACTAAACAACGACTAAAGCAATTCAAAAACCAGAGACCAGATAGAATTAAGTTTGGGATACCGAAATCTAAAGTAGGTCAATTTGAAATAGAGATCAACAATGCTGATTGGGATAATATATTACAGATAAATGAGGGGAACTTGTGTTGCACTTCCTTAACTGAAACTGTAACTAATTTGGTAAACAAATATTATATTCCTTTGAAATGCTCAAGGAAAAATGTATCATTACCATGGTTAAACAGTGATATGCGTAATATTATGAAAAAAAGAGACCAGGCATTATCTTCTAAATTAAATACAGATAATTTAATCTATAAAGGTCTCAGAAACAAAGTAGTACAAGAATTACGGAAGTCAAAAATATCACATTATACACAAATAATAGAGAGTGCCAAAGGTCAAAGTACAACCCTATGGAAACAATTAAATAATTTAACAAATAAAACTCAAAAGCAGCAAACAATCAAAGAGATACAAATAGATGGAAAAGTAAATGATGATAAAGGTTCTCTAGCATATGAGTTTAATACATATTGTATAAGTTCAGTAGATGAATTGGCTCAAAATTTTAAACCAATATCATTAAATAATAAGGTGGAGGATGAGCTAAATTCATTTTTTTATTAAGGAGATTGAAGAAAATAGAATAACTGAAATTGTAGAGCTTCTACCGAATTCAACAGCAAAAGACGTTTACAATTTAGATATTAATTTGATAAAAAAAAATATAGCTCCGTGATGATAGCTCCGTTAACTCATTTGACAAATGTATCAATTAGAGACTGTGTTTTCCCCAACACATGGAAAAAGGCTGTAGTTACACCGCTCTTTAAATCAGGGGATCCAAGCCTGATTTCAAATTATCGAACAATATCAATCTTGCCAGTTATGTCAAAGGTTTTGGAGAAGGTTGTAGCTGAACAGTTAATACACTATCTAGAGAGTAATAACTTCCTACATAAACATCAATTTGGTTTTAGAGCTCAGCATTCCACAGAAACAGCTATATGTTATTTCTTGGAAAAAGCTAGACATTCTTTGGATCAGGGACATGTGATGGGAGCAGTATTCATTGACCTAAAAAAGGCATTTGACACAGTTAACCACACTATTCTTTTATCTAAATTAAGTGCATTTAATTTTAGTAAACGTTCAATTGAGTGGTTTACCTCTTATTTAAATCTAAGAGATCAGTGTGTTAAAATTGAGGATACAAAATCATTGTTTATGAGAAACAAAATGGGCTTACCACAAGGCTCAATCTTAGGTCCCTTGCTTTTCAGTTTGTTTATAAATGATCTACCGTGTTGTTGTCCAGATGTTAAATGTCAGCTTTATGCTGATGACACAGTAATTTATACGTCGGCTAAGTCATCTGCCAAGGTTGCTGCAGTTTTAAATGAACAAATGGAAAGGATATCTATATGGCTCCAGGAAAATCATCTTACTCTGAATGTTAAGAAAACTGTCTTTATGTGCTTTTCTAATAGAAAGCAAAAAGAAAAAATAATAATTCAAGTAAACAATAAAGAAATAGAGGAGGTAGATGAGTTTAATTTTTTAGGTATTGTTTTAGACTCACAACTTAAGTTTGATAAACATATAAAAAAGCTCTCAAAAATGGTAAGAATTAACCTAAATTGTTTCAGACTTATTAGAAAATATATCTCAATTGAGGCAGCACATCTTTTTATGCATGCAATGATCTTGTCCCGCATTTCATACTGTATTACAGTTTGGACTCAAACAAGTGATTCCTTAATTAAAAAAAATGAAATGTTATATAATCGAGCTCTCGAAAATAACGGATAAAAAGCCAAATCGATGGCATCACTGCAACGTTTAAAAAAATAATAATTTTATAAGTTTTACAAATTTTAAAAATCTGTCATATATAAAATTGATTTTTAAATGTTTGCACAATAAGGCACCATCTGTTCTATGTAAATTGATAAAGAGACAGGATGATACAAGTAGAATCACTAGGAGTTCGGCAGGTGGGAATTGTAGGATTCATTTTCGTAGAACTACACAAGGGCAAAGAGCCTTTTCTGTTAAGGGCTCTAAACTCTGGAACCTGTTGCCAAATGAGTTTAAGGCAATACTTGAAATAAAGTCATTTACATTGAAGGTAAAGCGGTGGTTTAAAATAAACCAGAACTGCACGCATATTTAAATGTAATAATTTTTGTATGTAAAAGTGTAATATAATGTAAAAGTTTTTTTATGCTAGAGTTGATAGCTCCATTTTAATATGTAGCCTATAATTTAGATAGGTATTTGATTATCTATAAGTGACATATTATGGTAGTTTTATTCTATGAGTAGTAGTTTTATTTTTTGTTTTTATTTTGTCTAGAAAAGCCTTTCTAGAGACCTGAGATGCAAATTAGCTTTTGCTATACTCTCTATGTGCAATACATATTTTCCAGTTTTGACTGGGATCATGTTTTTTTTTGTCTTGTCCCTATACAAATAAACTTATCAATAAATAAAAATTGTGTGATCTATAGTATCGAACGCAGCACTAAGATCAAGTAAAACTAGTATTGAGATACATCCTTGGTCAGAAGCTAAAAGTAAATCATTTGTGATTTTAACGAGCGCAGTTTCAGTGCTATGATGCGGCCTGAATCCAGACTGAAACTTTTCATAGATATCATTTTCTTGCAAGAAAGAGCCCAGTTGAGCGGACACCACTTTTTCTAATATTTTAGACATAAATGGAAGATTTGAAATGGGTCTATAATTTGCTAGGTTATTATGATCTAATTGTGGTTTCTTAATGAGAGGTTTTATAACTGCCAGTTTAAATGTTCTTGGAACATGACCTAAAGATAAAGACGAGTTAATAATATTGAGGAGAGGCTCTTCCACTACAGGTAACACTTCTTTCAGTAGTTTAGTTGGTATGGGATCTAATAAACATGTTGTTGTTTTAGATGAAGTGATAAGTTTATTTAACTCTTTTTGTTCTATAGTTGTAAAGCACTGTAATTGTTCTTGCGGGGTGATAATTGAGGCTGAATTATAAGGCGCGATTGAGGATTGAACGTTTACAATTGTGGTTCTGAAGTCTCTGATGTCCCCAGAGTGTGTATGTGAAGTTTTAGCTCAAAATACCACACATGTTAAAGTTGTCACGTTTTGAGGATGAGCAAAAACGCACCGTTTTTGTGTCTGTCCCTTAAAATGCAAATGAGCTGCTGCTCCCAGCACAGGGGGCGGAGCTACAACAGCAGCTTCGATTACCTCACACAGATATGCACTGGAAATTACAAAAACTTTTAGCCTTTTATGTCCAGACAATGATGGAGAGACTCAAGAAGTGACAACATGTAGAAGCAACAGGACATTTCTGAATGGTTGGTTGATAAATTTATGTAGCTTATATGTAGTTATCTTCTAGTCATTGATTAGCATATTCTGTCTTGATAATTTACAAATCGTGTTCAGGGGGCGGGGTGTATGTACATTTTAGGGTTGGTGATGTCACTAACCCGGGAGGAAGCTTGTGTAGTCCCAACCAGCCGTTTGTTGTAGTCCTTAGCAATTTCTAAAAGCAATCCCTTTGCTTTGAACTTTGAGCATCATAACTTTGCAGATGTTGTTTATGCTCAAACATCAACATTACACACTAACTAAAGTTAGAAAAGTGAAATCATAATCAACCACCCCTTTAATAAAAAAGGTTGAAAAACAAACTTTTCTCATTGCAGCAGAAGGATAGTATACCAGCATTTAGGGGGGCCTTTGAGCATTGATCTGGAGAAGGATGGGGCAATGGAGTAAAAAAGGTTGAGAACCACTGCTTTAAGGGACTTTGGTCTCGTTTCTAAGGCTGCGTCCTCCGGAGGTCATATTTGTCAGCCACGTACGTAATTGAGCCTGCCTCATTTCAGAAAAGTAACCATTACATTCCAGAGTAAGAAAGAAATTTCAATAATTTACACCACAGAAGGAATAACGGTCAATTTTATAATTGGATACACAGGTTTCCCTTGCATCCTAAGGGGATGGAGCTAAGAAGAGAGGAAAGGAAATGAAGATGCACAAATAAGAAATGAGTAGCACCCAGTATATGACTCTATAAAAGGTAAAAAAAAAAAAAAAAGACCTACCTGAATGACTCAATGAGCACAATCAATGGAAAATGAGGTACAGGGGTTCCTCCTGAGTAGGCTATGACCAGTGCTTAACCAGCACTACTGTGGTTATCTTGATGATTAAAAGGAAAACATTTCACTGTAAACTTGCATTGGCCCACAGTTTTTTAATAGGCCGCTTCTCATTAGATATTCAGGACAAGCCCTGTGTGGGTGCTGGAAACTGTTCGACACGCAGGTTAGAGTCATACTTCTCAAGGTGTTTGCATGTTTTGCGGTTTGAAATGGTAGGTTTGGCTGTTCGCAGAAATTTCAGAGAGAAAGGAGTCTTCTTTTTCTCCAGCTCTCGGTTTAAAACGCAGTTTATGACTCCATCAACACTCCTACTCACAACTGCCAACACACACAGCCACATCTGATGTTATCTCCGTGGCCATGCTTATGTGAACCTTCCGACAGAAGTAAACAAAAGCAAATGCTCTGAGGCGTTTAGGACTGTGTGTGTAAAGAGCAGTTGCAGTTTTTCTTTTGTTCTTAAATCAGGATTCAGAAATGACAGACTGTAAATATGTCTATATTTTGAACAACTTCAGCATTTTTACAAATCTTATGAGAATACTTTGTGGCTATACATTCATATGTAGTACAGAAATCATTCAAGTACAATATTTACAGTACAAACATAGTGCAATAATCAGCATGTAAAATTGACATAACAGTACACTAAATACAGTCACTAATATTTTTTAACATGAATAGTGTTAAGATATACAGAAGCATTTTAGTAGCGCATAGGGAAATAACAGCAGGAGTATAACAAAACCATAACTAATTTTCACTTTTTCTGATGAAAATGTGAGTGATGTTTGTCAATGCAAAACTTGGCACCACACTCTCAAGTCACTATGATTTTCGGGTCTCGATATGACTCAGGTCAAGCCCTGGGGATTTTTTGGCCAGTTTTATCAAATCGTAAGTCTTATTCTAATAAATGTAATAGCACATTAACCTCTCTTCATAAGCCCCACAGTTTGAGTTATCATGCCTGTGTTTACCACATACCGTGCAAGTATGAGCAATAATATGCTTGTGGTTGCAACATAGCCTCCTTGTAAAAACGTGCCTCTACTTACATTTTTGCAAAACTTTAAAACCCTACCAATACAGACAATCCACTGCAGTTTCCAGCTGAAATGAACACTAGTGGCAGTAAAACACCACAAAGTCAAACAGACAACTTTTATTCCAGTTGACACAAATAATGATTATGGGGCAGATTATTGTTGATGTTTGCATCAACAATAGAGCTCCATATGGCTTTTCTGATGTAGCCCAGCTAACAAAAATATGTTAATTTTGCTAACGTGCCCATTAAGTTATGAAAACATTATTTCTGAATGCCCAAAACATTTTAAAGTGTTTTAAAACCATTTTCCCTTGGTTATGCGAACTTTAAAGTGACATTTAATTTTATAATTTTGCAAACATTATGGGAACGTTACTTTTGAATGTGAACATTCTGAGATAAACATGAACATTCTAAAACAAGTAGTAACATTAAAAAAAAAAAAAAATGTTAGGCGAACATCCAACTAAAAAAAATTGTGCTGACATTTGGAGAACATTATTAAAGACCAGATAACTTTGAGCAAACAGTTCTATTAAAGTTAATGGAATAGCATTTGGCAGAAAGCTAAGAATGTTCCCTGTTTAGCTGGGAGTAAACTTACTCAGTAGCTCACTGGGGACAGGAACTAGTACAGGTAAGCTAATGATGCTAAGCGCACGGGTACAAGTCCCGTGAAACTCACGACAAAAAAGCTCAGAGACTTGTAGAAGCGAGTGTAACCCTTCCTGTTCTAAACGCACAGCTCTGAATGGGATTTGAACCAGTGTTTCTGGTATGGGAGGTAGGCGCTAACAAGGACGCTAAAGACCGCAGTCTCTAGTGTCTGTCGCCAGTGCACCTCTTGAGGCCAGGGGAGTGAGGTTTACTAGCACAGATCTTTATTTGCTGAACTCCGTTACAATCACTCAACTAAACCTCACTCCCATCTGGGTCACAGCACCAATGTAACCGCTGGTTTACTTACACTGCTCTTATTAGCTGGCCTCAGTTACACTCACCCCACCAAACCTCACTCCCATCTGGGTCAGGGCACCAATGTAACCCCTCCGTTTCTACTCGCACAGCTTCAAGCGAGATTTGAACTGTCGTTTCTGGCATTGGAGGTGGGCGCACTAACAAGAATGCTAAAGACCGCTAAAGTCTGTAACGTCAGTCTCAAGTGTGACTCTTGAGGTCAGGGGAGTGAAAATGACCTGCACAGCTTTTACTAGCTTGACTTTTTGCTGAACACAAGCTGAAATGGCATGGTTGCTTCAGCAAATGCACTTTTTCTCATGCTAACAGTATTGGTAAGGTCTAAGGTATAGGATTTAGTGTAGGTGGTACATTATTTTCAAACGGGATAGCACATTAACCTTTAGCGCCACTCACTGGATATTTTATTTAAAAACTGCCGCGATATGTTCTGTTTCAGATTAAACTGAACGGTTACAGTGCCACTCAATAGACAGTTCACCTTGAAAGTGTGAAGAAATGTGCAAGAAGCTACATAATATCATTTTGCAGAAATGTCACCACAGGCACGTTTTTTCCAATGAGCTTGTGTAGCATAATACAAAACAAATATATTCAAGTACCTCGGGTTTCTTCATGGGGGCTTCTGTGGTTAGCACCTCACTATGACTCAGTGTTAAACTCTGTGGCTCATTTACAGTATCAGTTTGAACTAGTTAACATGAGAGGATGTGGCAGTTTGTGATCACAATTATTATCAAAAATCATAACAGTCCTAAACTCTTCATGATTTTCTCCCAAATAGTATATATTAGGTTTACATGAGTAAATGTTAAAATAGACTAACTTTAGTGGACAATGCGTGATATGATTACGATTTTAGACTATCACTTAATGGCATGTACTTGCTGTTTATTTCTCATCCGCCCACCCGGCGTCTGTTTTTGCTGAGGGAAAATGATGGCAGCATATTCCACTCCGTCCTGGGCCTTTGATGTCGCCTCGGCAGGTTTTACTCTGTCATCTCTTTCAGGTCTATTTTGAAAGTCTAACTCTCCATACTCCACACAGCTGACGACCACAGCACCGGATCTCCCACACTGCCCCTGCAAACAAGCCCAAGCCATAAAACACCAAAAGTGACGAAAACAGAGCTGAAATGGAATTAGTGTCCAAATGTTATTGAGTAGCTTAGAGAAATAAAGAGGTCATGATCGTACCTGTTGTGTTGTTCTGTTGTTTTGAACTGCTGGGTTTTCTGCATCTGAGAAGCCATGCATTTACAATTAGCAAACAGTTAGCACTGATATGCTAATAAGATTTCCACAAGCAAACTACCTAACTACATGATCTTATAATGGGCTACAAAATGGCCACTTGTATAAAATCACTTATACTACAGGGCCGTTGAATGCTTGAATCTGATTGGTTGACAAATGTTCTAAGGTGTGCATTATTTTCAGGGAAACGCACAGCTAAAGTAGTTCCAGGCAGGTCTTGACTGCATTACAGTTCCATATCACTTCGCATAGTTAATTGTAATAACGGAAAATAGGATACAATTCATAACAAGAAAAAGCATTTAGCCCCATGCGCTTGATCTGCAATTTTCAATGTCTAGCTTCACAATCAATGGAAACATGCAGTTTAATTTTAATAAATAAAGTATATAGTCCAATATAATCAATAGAAAATTAAACTGAATATAGGCTAAATAAATGGATAGTCCTGAAGCACGGATTTTTATTGCAGATAATTTAACAAATAAATAATTATTGATAGGCCCACTTGTTAAAAGGGCTTTGTGTTTCATTTATTTGGCTAGTCTACTGTCATCTGTCAATAATATATATAAAAAAGAATGAACGAATTAATTAAAACGAATTGAATTAATAAATAAAAAATAATAATGACGCACATGCTTTTCTGTCTCATTATTGCATCATCTCTCTCTAATAACTGCATTAATAACTGCATAAAGCCGGGGACACACTTTAAGGCCGGTTATGAATGTAATTTGATACTTATGACTGATCATGCCCAAACGCAAAGTCAGAGTGTTTAAAATCTGCTGCAGTCGATAAAAACAGTCATGTGTCAGCTAGTCGTGTGTCCCAGCATTACTCTGCTATCAGTGGCTCAAACCTCCGTTACTAACTCTAAAATTACGTTTTGGAATTAGCAACGAAGGCATGGGATTAGATGCGTAAGAAATTAGTCCTACATACAAGAGCGTTTTAATGACAAAAACTTTACAAACGTCTAGAAATACATAATCTGAACAATGTTTCGAGGTGTGGTAACTGTAGTATAAGCGGAATAATTGACTTCAGGCCGTTGAATTATTAGAAAAATAATGCACACCCGAGGTGTAACGGCCACTCCGCTTCGCGTCGTGACCGCATTACCACCTCGGGTGTGCATTATTTTTCTAATAATTCAACGGCCTGTCGTCAATTATTCCTTACTTAATTAATAGCTGATGCCAACTTTAGCAAATATCAATACAGACCATTTCCTAAACATAAAAAAGCTGAATGACTTTTATGACCGTTTCTTTGTCATAGGATGAGGATGTTTTGGCATTTCCCCAGCCCAGTGTAATAAATCTCTTGCTAATATAGTAAATCTGCAAATTTACTTATTTTAATTTAATATTTTGTCATTCTTTTTTTTATTTCCTATTAATTTGTCTTATTTTTTCTCTATTTTAGATTTTAGTTGAAATTTTATTTTTTAAATACTTGAAGCTGTGTTCCCAAGTTGTGTTAAATTGATCTGTTACTATATTTTCCCTCTTAAAGTAATGAACTATTCCATAAATAAATAAAAACAAAGAGGGTGAACTCTTCCTGGATAAGTTACTGTAGTTTTGACAGTTATGGATGATTGTAAAATGCCAACCCTGTTACTGTGTTTTTTTAAGCAAATAAAACATTTAAAAAGCATTTAGTTTAACGACCTTGGGCACAAGAATTGTAAATGTCGATCTGTAAAACCTCAACCCTGTTATCATCAATGCTTTTCTTAGCTGAGGGCACAATTATGTCCCAACATACCATTCAAAGGTCTGGGCCCATAAGATTTTCTAAAATGTTTTAGAAAGAAGTTTCACCAAGGCTGCATTTATTTGATCAAAAACAGTAAAAATACAGTAAAAATTGTAATATTGTGAAATAATTATTTTATTTTAAAATAACTGATTTCTATCTGAATATATTCAGGGTTCGTACGGGTGCTTGAAATCCTTGAAAATGCTTGAATTTTGATGTTGTGTTTTCAAGGTTTGAAAAGTGCTTACATTTTGGATAAAATGCTTGAAAATGCTTGAAATTGTAACTGTATTTCTTTCACAACAAATACCTATCTGACTGAATGGTTAGTTTATTAAATGGAGAAATAAAATATAGCCCTTCAGATACTGAGCGATTTGCGCTACGCTGGCCAGAGCAAAAGTAGGCGGAGTTTTCATTTTGATTTCCGCGTTTGTTTGGATGCCCCGCGTTTTTATTGGCCGCGCGGGTAATCGTCACAGAGCGCAGGGTAAAAAGTTGAACTATTTTTAACTTTGGCCGCGGCGTGCGCGCGAGCTCGCCAATGCTGCGCTCTACTTTGGTCGACGCAGCAACAAAACGTCCTCGCCGGCGCAAGCCATTGAAATAAATGGGTGTCAGCACAGCCCAGTCCTGGCTGAAAGGGCCATTAGTGACAGAGAGTACTTGGTGTGAAAATGTAATGTTAGTATTGCATGTCCGTTATGGCGTGTTCATTTGTGGAATATGCAGTGAACATAGGCAAAGTTACAGCACAGTAACTGTAACATTAACTACCCGCAAATTAAAACCTGCAAACGTTAGCCCAGTGTATAACAACAATCGTTGATTGCGGACCAGAAATCGTGTCAGATGGAGTGTCATTCAAGTAGCATAGCCTACTATAAGGTTGAGGATGGCCTTAAAATGTTTATGTCTTGGCAATGAAATATTTTTTTTTTTGTATTAATATAGGCTATTTATCAGGCAGGTGCCTGTGCACTGTCAGAGTCGTCTGGGTTAAAATGGAATTACAGGTTGTTGTTGCACTGTCTCAGATTTTGTTCAAACCTTGTCTATATCAAGAATGTGTCCCAAAATCAAGGCCTGTAAAATATTTATGTTCAAAACCTATGTCTTCATATTTTCAGCCCTTGAAATTACTTCAGTTTTACAGCCTGAAAATCACATTATCTGGGAAGCAATATTTGGACATTAATATAATGAAAAGTATTATTAGGCATTATCTACTTAGTGATACATTTTGACAAATAAAACTTTGTGAACTTGATTTGCTTAAATATCTGATCCTTCTGCTGTTATGAAACACAATTTTGGCTGTTTATAGCATTATCTCTTTTAATGTGATAAAAACACTGAATAATAATTTTGACTATGTATTGGTATGTAATTTGCGGTGGTGTAAGGTGCTGGAAAAAGCTTTAAAATGGACCTTGAAAGTGCTTGAAAAGTGCTTGAATTTGACCTTAGAAAAGGTGTACGAACCCTGTATATTGTAAAATGTCATTTATTCCTGTGATCCTTCAGAAATCAATCTAATATGATGATTTGATGCTTAAGAAACATTTCTGATCATGTTTTCTGGATTCTTTGATAAATAGAAAGTTCAAAAGAACAGCATTTATTTGAAATAGAAATCTTGTGTAGTATTAAAACTATTTTACTGTCGCTTTTGATCAATTTAATGTGTCCATGTGGAATAAAATAATTAATTTCTTTCTAAAAAAGACCCCAATCTTTTAAAGTGCACACCAGAAGTTATGAATTTAGCATGAGATGCACTTAAAACATTATTTGTCTGATGTTCCAACTTTGAATTCTTACAAACATTTAATTGTTAAAATCACCCTATCCAACTCTTAAAGCAGCTGTTTTATAGAATAATAAAAGATATCAATTTGCATCAAATAATACTAGCATGCATTACCTGGTTTTCTTGGATAGGTCCTGTAGAACCAGAACAATATGCCCACAAAGAGACATATACATATTATGAGTGATGTAGAGAAGAAAATTATGAATGATTTTTGTTCCGATGTCTCCTGTTTAGGAGAATTCGTCACTACGTCTTCAGGCGGAGTTGTGAGTATATTTTCTGAAAGAAAAAGCACATCTTTATAAACGGCTAATTATTATTAATAAAAACTTTCATTACAATTATCTAAAAATGCAGACCAAATGGCAACAGTACATCATGTTATATATGTATAGTTATAGTATTTCACTGACCAAAAACAATACAAAATTGAGGTTTTAAGAGGAAACCCACCTGTTGTTTTATTCAATAATTTGACTTTAATATAGATTTTGTTGCTCTGTATAAGAGGGGTTTTACCATCAGCAAGTACCACAAGATGATACAGTCCTTCATCTTCCAGAGAGAGATTTGCGATGTGTAGTGTGACAGTACTGTTTTCCACATCACCGAGTACAAATCTTTCTGAGCAAGGAGAGGTCGTTTGTTTGCAACTTCCTTTCTTGTCCTCATTTTTGTACAGAATGGGAAAATTGTTGACAAAAGATTCTTGAAAAGTGAATTTAACGGTGATGTTTTCTTCCGACGTACCATTGACTTCATGCGTTGATTCCACTGAAATAAAAAATCACACTGTCACTTTAAAAGATTTAACTGTTTAATGGCAGATTCTAATTGGAACAACTTACCCCAATCATCAATAAACTGTTTTTTTTTTTTTTTAAGCCAAGATTTAAATTTTGGTAAAACTTTATAATAACGTTTCATTCATTAATTATCATGATCTAACAATGGCAAATACTTCAACATAGGGCTGTACAATTAATCATAATCGAATTTTCAATTTCAATTATACTGTAGCTTCCAATGATTCTGAAATGAATAAAGGTAAAACAATTATTTGTGTTCTACTGCCGTATTCCATCAAATACGAAAGAGACAGCAACATAGTGTCGGCCCAGATCCGGCCCACTCATGGATTCCACATGGCCCAGATGTTAGAGGTGGGCGATACTCCAAATTTTGGTATCGAAAATACCAAAATACCAAAACCAAGTAAATACAGGGCCAGTATCGCCGATATCGATACCGATACCAATACTTTTAAATTTTAAAAGCATGCACTTGAACTTGTATGCACTTTCCTGTGCTAGAGCAGTGTGTCATGATTTATGAGGTGAATGCATCATTAATATGCTAAATCTGAAAACGTTTTCATGACTACTAAATATTTTGTGATTTGTGCTCTCAACTCGCCTGTAATTAGTCAGTGACTTTTACAAAACTACCCTAATTATAGTAAAAGTACTATTGTACACTAGCCTACTGTTCAAAAGTTTGGGGTCTGTAAGATTTTTAATTCTCTTCTGCATTTATTTGATCAAAAATACAGTAAAAACTGTAATATTACAATTTAACATAGGCTATCTGTTTTCTATGTCATACTAAACTGTAATTTATTAAATTGATCAAAGCGTAATTTTCGGCATCATTACTCCAGTCATGATGATAATTAATTTTAATATGCTGATTTACAGCTCAGAAAACATTTCTTATTATCAATGTTGAAAACAGTTTCATATTTTTTTGTGGAAACCATGATGCAGAATTATTTGATGAACCAAGTTGAAAGAACAGCATTTATATGAAGTAGATTTTTTTAACAGTGAAAAACCCTTGACTGTCACTTTTGATCAATTTAATGCATCGATCCTTGTTGAATAAAAATATTAATTTCATTAAAAAAAAATCTTACGGTCCTCAACATTTTGAACCGTTATATACACTTTTGCTTTGTTTATTGCAAAATAACTCCCGACTGTTTCTCTGTCATCTAAGCAAGGTTTCGTTTCCCAAACGTGCCTGTGAGCTCAGTGAAGCACCAGCATCGAACGCTCTCTGTGATTGATTGGTTTCGTCTTGTATCCAGATGACTAGGAGAAAAAGTTCTATCCTACACAATTATCCGCTAACATTCGCTTATTTTTCCACTTAGAAGCTTATTTTACGCACTGAATTGCGTGCTAAATTAATAAAAATTACTGGTAAAAAAAACACACATTTGGATCGATATTTTTATGTGAGGATCGATCCTTTTCGATACCACGTCAGTATCGAAGTATCGATATTTTAGGATCGATCCGCCCACCTCTTCCAGATGTGGGCCGGATCGGAGCCGACACTATGTTGCTGTCTGGGGGTGCTCTTTCGTTCCTACCTAAAAGCCTGAACTTTTCAAACATCTAAATCAGCCAAATAAGTGAGTGTTGTAAAATGCAGTCTACTGTTGCTAAACCTCTATATTAGACGTGTTATAAAAAGCACATTAAGCCACAAAAGAGACACTGGCGGCATTCTGTGTGCGCACAGAGACGAGAGCCGAACGCAGATATGCAAAGTATACGTGGCCTTCGGATACACGCCGAAGCGGTCAAATATAGCCTACACACAAAAAGTCAAAGTGCCGCTTTGGCAAGTATTCTCGTAAACACAGTCGGTTTTGTCTTAAGTGTCTTTTGTGTAACAGTATATTGCATCCGTGCATTCGGTCTTAAAGTGACAGCAGCCTAATAAACCTGCTGATAATCAAACAACAAAAGACAAAGGAAAATCATTCACCAATCTCAACTAAATAAATTAAGTAGCTTTAATAAGGCTTAATCAATATTTGACTTTACAGTAAGAAAATGCAGTGCTGTTTTACATTTGATTTATTCCATTTTTTTGTAGGCTATTACTTATCTGAATAAAAAATAATATTCACTTGAACAAAATAAAACACTTTATTGTATTTTTGTTCAGTTAAATTTAGTTTGTAATTAGTTATTACTTACTGTATTGCTGACTGTCCTCGGTTTTGAGGACCTTTTACGCTCGGTTAGCCTGTAATAGTTTTTGATGAAGTACCGATAACTGAAATTTCACTGATATTTAAAATTTCTCATATCGTGCACGAATAATCATGTGAAAATAATCGCGTTTTCAATATTGACCAAACTAATCGTGATTATGATTTTTGCCATAATCAAGCATTCCTACTTCAATAGCATTCATTAATCTTGATCTCAACATTTCCTAATACATTTTTAAGAGCAAAATTTGTATCGGTTAACATTAGTTAATATGCTGTGAACTAACATGAATGGGAAGATTTGCATTAACTAACATTAACAAAGGTTAATAAATGCTGTAAAAAATATTGTTAGTTCATGTAGCCTAAGTTAATGCATGCCAACTAATGTTGACAAATGAGACCTTTAAAGTGTCACCTTAACTTCTGTGTGTATAAAGAAACCTAAACTGAAAAATATTCACTTAAATGACAAATCTGATAACTTCAGTGAACCCAAACTCCCCTACAAAACAGTGTGTGTCATGATGTTTCTTTTTCGTGATAAATAAAGCTACTCAGAGTTATCTCATTATCAACATGACGGTGTGATAAAGGTCTGAAACTGTTCAAAAGGTTGTTTTGCAGATCTCTGGTTTCTCACATTTTCCATGAGTCAAAGGAAATTTTTCGGTACTTCGGTTGGCTCTCTTGTTTTTGTACAATACTACAAAACCTTTCAATAAAAATATATTTATGTGTAATTACAGTGGACAAAAAAAAGTACATTATTTGAACACTTAAATGGATGTATAATGTGAGATTTCAAATCAAGTGTCATTTATTTTAAAGAAAAAATGCTTATATCAAATGTACTGTTCGACTATATATATATATATATATATATATATATATATATATATATATATATATATATATATATAATGCATTAACCGGCATGCATTAACTTACATGAACTAACAATATTTTTTACAGCATTTATTAACCTTTGTTAATGTTAGTTAATGCAAATCTTCCCATTCATGTTAGTTATTCATATATATATATATATATATATATATATATATATATATATATATATATATATATATATATATATGATATTTATGCAATGAAATTAATAGATTTACAGTGTTTTCACCAACTTGAGTGTGCAAAAATGTTCAAATTTCTTTGGTTTTATATAGTGCCTTAGTGTAAGCAACACATTTGCAAAGCTGAAACTGAACTCAACAGACAGGAAAAACAAAACCAAAAAAAATGATCGTGACCTCTTTTACTCACCGTTAAGAATCAAGTACAACATGAATGATAAAAGTAAGAGTTTCTTCTCGAGATCACACTTCATGCTGCAGATGGAAGAGAGCATATGAACGCAGGCAGCCAGCGGAGATGCAAACGCCTTCCCGTTTCTGCTGATTTATGCTTTGCACTAACATTCTGTTTATAAGAAAACCTCCGTCTTTCAGTGGGAGGTACAGACAGGAACTGTCATCGCATTCAGGCTTTTTTTTCCTCTGCCTTTTGTTCACTTTCAGTTCTCTATAAACCAATAGCATGAGGCTAGAGATTCTTAAGAAAATCTAAAGAAATTAACAGTTGTAACAGTTTAAATGTGGTCTGTTACATATTGGTGATGTGATTTTGGATCCTACAGTTTTGTCAGATCATTTCATCTCTCATGTGTTCACACAGTCTCACCACAAGACCACCGAGAGACCACCTCGAGTTTCACCATCCCACAGAGGAAGTGTGTGTGTGTGTGTGTGTCATGCAAAAACTTCCAGAAAACTTATAGACTTAGCTTATAGACTGCATTCATTTATACATTTTAAAAGTTAGGCATATTTAAACAACCCAAACCTAAAGTTGGTGGAAAACTTTGACAGCAGAGTTTAATTATTAAAAAAATTATGTTAATTTCCTAAAAATTAGCATTGCTGGAGATGCAAGGTTTTCACTCGACAGCGACAATTTGTTTTAAATAAATAAGTAATATACAACATGTGCTAAAGAAATATATACATGTGATTAAAATAACTACAAAAAAATAAATACCATAATATAAACTAAATATTATTTTCAATATTATTTTGCACTTTATATACATATTTATATATATATTCTATATATTTTTCCACAGTATTATTGTCTTTATACATTAAAATATATATAGCTACCTTGTACATTTTAGGATGAGGGTCCATGGCATCCAAAATATGACCCTTCCTAAGCTAATGTGTGTTTTTTATTGTGTTTAACTAATGTATTATGTCTTCCACACTCAATATGAATTCATTTAGGATTATGTTTGTCCAGAAATCGTACTTAGACAACGCGAATGTAAGCCTCTGTCGAACACGCTGAGCACGTTTCCAGGTTTAGACCGAACGCACCCGTTCATGTGCGTGACGTCATGACGTTAGACCGTTCCCCGGATGAAACCGAGTTGTTATGACAACGACGGTAAAGCAGTAAAGCGAAAGTACGGTTGCACACCAAACGTATGTACACGGTGTAGCTCGAAGTTTTTCATTCATGGATGCCGGAGCTAACACGTATCTCATTAGACCGAATTATAAAGACAAGTAAGATGAACTGCTGTTCCTTTTCAACGCTTACTTAGCCGGTTAAAATGGCAGCTAGCTAAGCTTAACATTAATTATAACAGGACACGCACAGCTCTAAAATGCATTTATGGAGAATTAACTTGCTAAACTTGATCCAAATACCGTTTTTCCTGTCGTAGGTTCAAGGCAGGGGTGGCAAAAGAGTGCATCAGAGAAATCCTCAGGGAACAGCTGTATGGAGTGCAGTATAATCCTGAGGAGATTCCCACTTTATCAAGATCTTTAGCAGACTCTATTAAAAACAAGCTGAGAGGTAAGAGGCGCCGATACTGGTCGGTTTCTTGCTGACAGGGATTTAATACTAGAGTAACTTTACTTCATTGCAGTGCTTGAGTAATATTAACGGCGGAAATGTACTTTACTCAGGTACGAAATCGTTTTATAACAGGGGAAAAGGCCGTTTATTGTGTTTAAAAACGGGTTGAGGTCATTTTTTTTTCTTTTCGCGAATTAAATGAATCTCCTCCTGGGACCCAGGAATACACTTTTGTCCACTGTAGTGGACATTATATTTTAGTGAATTTCTCTGACACCATACATGTCACATGTCACAACCTGGGTGTCCTGTAAAGAGCACATTCAGGACTTTTCAGAGAGGTTTCACCATGAAAACAACAGTCTTTAAAAATGTCTGACATTAATTTAGTGATCAAATGTAGAAAATATGATCATATATTGTAATTATAATTTAAATCGGACTGCTTTTCAAATTGTATTTCATAAACCAACATCTCAGGAAAATGTTATGGGGTTTCAAATCAAAAAATGACTTTCTGTTCCAGAATAGGGCATTGATTTCATACTTGTCCACTGTAGAGGACATCAGAACTTAAAGACATTTTGGGAGACACAACAAGTGAATATGGAAATAAATTATACATCAATATTCCTATGAAATATATTATTATTAAAATGTTGCCAATTATTACTCCAATTATTACACTTTTGTTGCTCCTAGAACACATTTATGTGCAAATTAGATACAGTGTATAGATACATTGCATTGAATGGGAATATTAATTTATGGCCATTTTACCCACATATTGCATAAAGTAAAATGGTGCATCAGTTCATTCCGTTATATCTTTCATAACATAGTTGAGAATCATCTTTATACAAATTTTGGTTAAAAAAAATCCCGAAACCCCAAAATGTATTGGTGATTGAAAAAAAAATCCCATTGTTTTTGCGAATACATATAATTTCATGTCATTTTATTTTTTAAACAACTGAGTCCTGATGTCCACTACAGAGGACATAGCATAACGTATGAATAAAATATTATTTTGCAAAAAAATTTTTTTACCATTTGTTTCTTGTGCTCTAAACAATGTGATGACATGAAAAAAAAAAAAACTAAATTCAGAAACCTTTTTTTTTTTTTCTGGGTCTCAGGAGGATAAGTTAGGCCTATACCCACTTCCCAGTTAACAAAAATATGTTCTATGAACGTTTTCGCTAACGTTCAAGTTATATAAAGTTATTTAGCTTATTTGGTTCCCCCAAAAAATAACCAAACGGGAACGTTCTGTGTTAACTGGGAAGTTAGATTTCTGCATACTGAACGTTCAAAAATAAATAAATAAATAAATAAATAAATAAAATAAAAAATTATCAATTTTATAATTTTACAAACATTTTGGGAACGTTACTTTTGAATATTCGCTGATCATTCTGAAACAAATAGCAACATTTAAAAAATTAAAACATTCAACCTAAACGTTTTCAATTAACGATATATAAATAATGTTTCTGTGCTCACGTTTTGTGAACATTATTAAATACCAGATCGCTCTGATAAACATTCTTCTAACGTTAATGGAAAACTTTTGTTCAAAACTTTGCCAAAATGTTAGCCAAACTTCTTGAGACTGTTCCCTGTTAGCTGGGTTTTGTTTACAAGATTAATTGTACCATTTCAATTTTCACAATATGTTTCCAGAGTTTTATTGGCACCAGGATTTTTTTTTTTTTTTTTTTGTAAAACCCCCCAAAAAACAAAAAGAGATGCCAATATTGAGTTAGCTTAATGACAGCAACATTAAAAATACTGAGCGCATGAACAGTGCTTCTATCCTGAAAAATAGCCTTGCTTTCATTTGTGAAAAATGAAATATGGCGTCTACTCTGATTAAAGCCGGGTTCACGCGTTACGATTTTAGCCACGATTAGCCTAAAAGATTCCTCTGATATTGTCTAAAGTCTGATTGCTAGTTTGACATGTTCGCCGACAGCCGATTAATGGCCATTGCCATCAGATTTTACCTCTGATGAAATTCTGCCAGTTGCAGAATATTTGTATTTGTATGTTAAAGTATGTTTTTTAGCTAGAAACGTTGAATTAGTTTGATACTTTGAGTATAGAGTATATTATAAGCATATAGTGATGATATTTGTGCTCTTTTCAGATGTGGGCTTTGACAAATACAAGCTCATCGTGCAGGTGGTTATTGGAGAGCAGCGTGGAGAGGGAGTCAAGTGAGTGTAATACTTCTTAGGAAAACGAATGAGTTGTGAAAACAGGATGGTCTTTAGCAAACCCGAGCACTCGTTCTGCGCTCTTCATACGGTATAGACCCACAACCACACACATTATCACATGCAAGTCATGTCCTCGGATGTTTAGCTGTGACCTTTGGGTTGTTTGACGCTTAGATGAGGTTTCTACTGAGGATACTGATCTTTCTAGGACACCCACATCGAGTAAGGTGTAATCTTGACTCACTGTGGTCTCATGTTATGAAACCAATATCGCAGGGCATCTGAATGTATGTCTAACTTGTCAAGAACTTTTCAATAAGGCCTTATCCCAGATGTTTTCATACTGTACTTTAAAGATCATTACATCGACGGAAAAAGTGCAGTGTTGTCAGTTACATACTCAAACATAATAATTATTATGGTATATAGAATTCAGTTTTTTTTTTTTTTTTTTGAGATACAATTCGAGTGTTTGTAGCATAAGGTCAATCTTTTTCACTAAATATGTTTTGATAGGATGGCTGCACGCTGCTTATGGGATGCAGACACTGACAGCTGTGCTCAAGATATATATATGAACGTAAGTGAGGAATTACTTTTACTGACTTTGCATTAAAATGACTATGAAATGTGACTTTTTCTAATTTTTCTAATAGGACAGCTTGTTCTGTGTGGCCGCTGCATTTGGTGTGTATCATTACTGAAGACACAGAAGATGTGCTGAGGACCGAATATTTTGTAGAGGGATTATTTTTGTGATATTTATTTAAATCATCACATTCAGTTTTTAATATCAATTGGTCTGAATACCTCTCTGTATGATATAACTGTGTGAATGCCGAAAATGTTAATGTTAATATTATATTATTATCATCTTACAAAATATTACAGCAATATATTTTGACATGCAATGCTGTCTGTTTCTTATGGATTAAAGACACATAAGTCCATTCCTGAATGCCGTCTTAATGAAAAATAACTACGCAAATCGGTTAAATGTGAAAGGTTCCCCCCTACTGATTGTTTATGAGAGTTACAATAGTCAGATGATCCAGTTTCATGCTGGAAAGGGTGAATTATATTAAACAATATTTCACATGCTCCCCTCCCTTGGTAGCTAGAGATCGCTTTGTGGAAAGGATTCCTGGCTAGGATTACTGTTTTATGTTGTGGTTTTGCGTGTCAAGAAAGCTACTGTAAGTTTTTCAGGCAACCCATTTGGAAAATTGGAAAGAGACAATCTTTCCTTAGCATTCTCTAAAAATTGGGATGTCAGTTCTCTATTTCAGCTTCATGCTGATGAGATATGATTGTGTGATGAGAGACTGGTGTGCTTTTCCATGCCTATTGCTCATTAGTCTTTTGTTTTGCCGCTGTGTGCGTGGTTGAAAATCAGTCAGCGTGATTGTTGGACTGACTAGCAGAGAAAGCCCATGGGTGTGAAAATAACAAACACAGATACAAACAGATCATACTACAGCATAAACACACTAAAAAAAGGCCAGCATTTCTGCCAGTGGATGTTTAAGGAAGCCTTATGGTTTTTTAAGATGGTTTCTCATTGAAGGATTCTTAATTCTTTTATATATTGGCAAATTTTTAATAGTTAATAAATTCATAGTTATTATTGACAATGAGTTACGAATATTGAACATTTTATGTGATAACATGTAGTTATTTATTTATTTGTTGTATACTAATATTGACAGTAATGTTAAATATGTATAATGTATAATTATTAGGGCTGTCAAAAGATTAATCGTGATTAATCGCATCCAAAATAAAAGTTTGTGTTTACATAATATATGTGTGTGTACTGTGTATAATTAAATTTGAATATATAAATGCACACACATGCTTGTATGTATTTAAGAAAAATGTGTAATTTATATATAAAAAAAATATATTTATATATAATATAAATTATATATAAATATATACAGTATATGTATGCAAATATTTCTTAAATATATACATGCATGTGTGTGTATTTATATATACAAAATAATTATACACAGTACACACACATATATTATGTAAACACAAACTTTTATTTTGGATGCGATTAATCACGATTAATCTTTTGACAGCCCTAATAATTATTGATTATCAATTAAAAAAAATGATAATAAATTATAATTATTAATTATGAAAGCCATGTAGTCAGTAAAAATCACTTGAGGTAAAATACAAAAAGGGACAAAGCAAAACATAACAAAGCAAAAGAAAACAGAAAAAAACAAATAATAAAAACTCGGTGAGTGTTTTAGCGCAATTTTCTGACCTCATGGGATCACAAAACTAAGAGATAGTAAATCTTTTCCGTTTTTTTTTTTTTTTTTTTTTTTTTTTTTTTTTGTGCGTTCCCGAGATTAGACCTTCCTTAACGTAATGCCGAAAACCCGAAGTCTCTAGGTGGTCTGGTTGAGGAGTAGATAGAAGTGCAAGATTGGTGCGCACAGACAGAACAGAAATCACGAGTTAACAATCGCAATTTTGTCCGGTGGAAAATTGCGCTAAAAAACAGTACAGAACAAAACAAAGCAAAACATAACGGAACAAACGAAAACAGAAAAACGAAACAGACAAAACAAAAGAACATAACAGAACAAAACAAAAGAAAACAAAAACAAAGCAGAACAAAACAGAAAACCTGCAACAGAACAAAATGAAAAGCGAAAAAATCAAAGAGAACAAAACAAAGTAAAACAGAACAAAACAAATGAATACAATACAAAACAAAGCAGAACAAAAGAAAACAGAAAAACAAAACAGAACACAGCAAAGCATAACAGAACAAACAAATACAGAACAAAACAAAGCAAAACATGAACAAAATAAAAGAAAACAAAAAAACTAAAGAAAACACAAAAAACCAAAACAATAGAACAAAAAAGCAAAACATAGAACAAACAAAAACAAAGCAAAACAAAACAGAACAGAAAAATAAAACAGAACAGACCAAACAAAAAACATTGTTAGCTGATGTTGACAAATAAAGGTAAAACCGCTGAAGAATACTGTATGGTAGGCACTACATTTGGTTTAACGACTGTTAGAAATTATGTTGAATATAATATATCGCTGTAAAGTGTCCATCGGATGCACACTTCAGAATCTTGCAGAAGTAGTAGGTCACCCAGGAACTTTTCGCCTTCTGTTTTATGAATACTGTGAATTCAGAACATATTACATACTGTATACTGTACTGTATACTTTGCCTGTTATACAGTATAACATTATGCATATTCGGATGCAGTGAATGACTTGAGTATGATGCAGTTGGTAAGAGAGGAAACTGACAGACAACAAATCCTGGTTACCATAGTTACCCATTCATTAGTGTGTGGAAAACAAAAATACCTTTCCTATAGATTTGGCTTAATTTTTTAAGAAAACATGCTGAGATGTTGTTGTGTTGTATGTATCATGGTATCTGTGATTTATTTGCCCAACAATAAATCATGAGTCACCGACTGCATCTATGATTGGAAAAAATATACTTCTAATAATAAATTGCCTCAGAGGCTTTGATATTACTGCAGGTCAGAGCCCATGTGCCTCATTATGATTGAAGAGACTCTGAATTATGAATAAACCTTCTGAAGCACAGTTATTATTCAGGTGGGAGGACAGGATATTGCTTTGTGGCTTTTAGCATCTCCTCAATAAACTTCTCCGGGATGAAATGACCCATGTACTTGGCTTCACAGACTTCATTTACTTTCCCTGGAGTGACCTGTGCCATTATCCATCTCCCATTTATCCTAGGAGATGGATAATGGAGATAATTTTCTTATAGAAGGAAGCTGGAAGCATTAATTCTACTGTGGATGTGTTTGTCTTACTGTATATATCAGCAAACTGTATGAAGACATTCTGCTGTGGTTTGAAGACCAATACTTTTTATTTTCAAAGCTTGTCACAAGAAGAGATTAGCTGTATACAATTAATTTGAGATTTTAGTTAGAGATATAACACAACATTGGACATTAGACATAAAATACAAAACGGCCACTTTTTGATAGCCTAAAAAATTATGATAAAACAGTGGCAAATGCTTTAATTATCAATTCCACAGTGCATGACAAAAACTGAATGTTACATTTCGTCAAGGTTTTGTCTTGAATCTCTTTATTTAGTAGATAAATGTATTAAATGTAAATGTATAAATGTGCATTTCACAATTAGCATGCATAGTGCAAATTATATGACCTATGGTTTGAATTGGCATTTTCCATATATTACGTGTGTGCATGGTTCAGGGTTGCAGTATATGCACTTAATCTTATGAATTAGCTTTCTGTCTTATTCCTCTTACTTTAGCCTGTAAAAGAATGTTAATTGTTCTCAGTGTCTGTCAAATGTCATATTTTAGGTCATGCAACTGCACAGCAAACATGGCGAATGAATTATGTATGCGGCTTGCACAATAAAGGCTAAAATATAAAGCTAGCCTAATATTCATCTGCAAAATCACAAACATTGCGCCACTTTAGACTTTTTCACTAACACTATCAGCAAGCTCACTCAATTATTTTTTTTTATATTTTTTATTTTGGTCAGATATTTTGTATATCTGAATTTCACCAACAGCTAGTTAGTTAGTTTCAGCAGGTTACATAATACACATGGCGGCAAGTGACTGTCTTTTGAGTGAGTTATTCGTTCATTCAACCAATTTGCTCAAAACGCTGATTCGTACTGGAACAAAACAATTGACCAGTGTTGAGGGTAATGCATTACAAGTAACGTGAGTTATGTAATAAGATTACTTTTCTCAAGTAACGAGTAAAGTTACGCATTACTTTTAAATATTTGTAATTTTTAAGAGTAATTTTTTTAAATAAAGCCGGTTGCACACTGTCCGATTTTGGCCGCGATTTGGCCGTCTGAGACAAATTTTGTCTTTTATCGTTAGTTTGACATGTTCACCGACAGCCGGTTAATGACCGTTGCGATCAAATTTTACCTCAGACGAAATTCTGGCAGTGTCAGAAGATTTGACTCTCAGTCCTGCAGTGTGACTTCTCCTACGACGACCGTCAAATTGTCTTCGTTTGTCAAGACAAGACCTCGAAGTATCACCAGGGGCTCTAAGAACTCACCTTGTTGTTCAAAATCTTTCTTTTTAGTAAACTCTGTGTACACAAACACTGTTCTCAATGCTGGAGTTCATGTGTAGAGCCCCTGGTGATACTGAGAGCACAGTTTCATGTTGTGTCGAGCCTTCTTAGTGTTTTAAAAATAGTGATTTTGATGCTATCATAGAAGTGCCCCAAGCACTCCCATTCAAAAGGCAATTTGACCGAAAATGAAAATATGGTCAAACTTAAATATGGCGTTTTTATTCTAATTATGCTTTTAAACGAAAGTTTGCCTCGGGTAGATTAACAAAAAAACCCTAGGTTGTATTTTGGCGACAGTTATCCTTTAAGTAATGCAAGTTACTTTGTTTTCCCATTTAATGACTGACAGCTCTCATGTCCGATGTTGAGAGAAAGTTTGTTGGGTACATGCATTTACAGTTGGGGATGCATTTACTCATCTCTCTTGCGCAGGTTCAGTATTCCTCAGAATGAATAAAAACACTGAAACACAACAAACCTGCTATAATTAAATATGTTAAATATGATAAACATACTTAATGCATTTAATCTCACTTTTTTAATCAATGTCTTTGCTGCTGAACTTTGATGATTCATTTCATCCATACTAATAAGAAAAAATTACTTAAGATAAACATCACATTTGTGTTTCTTTTTTTATTTTATTACTTTCTTCTCCTGTGTCATTTAACTTTTGGTGCGAAAAGGGCTCTTACATTTGCCAGAAACATAACTTTTTTTTTGTTATTATATTTCAAACAAGCAAGTCCAGCCCAGGTGAGAAAAAGTAATCCAAAAGTAACATACTTGGCATAAAAATTAACTAAGTAACACAATTGGTTGCTTTTTTAGGGAGTCGTGCAATATTGTAATGCATTACTTTTAACTCTCTGCAAGTATTTATGTGTGATTCATTGAATCATTCACTCAACCACTTTGTTCAAAAACACGTATTCATTCTGTAACCAACACAGCGACTGTAGCCGTTTCCATCCAGCAACGTGGTTTCCATCCCAAGTATTCAAGAGAATGGTCACTTCCTGGGAAATTGGTGCAAAATATCTGTAGAAAGGGAAGTTGTTGCAATCGGGGAAGCCATTGTGGCTCGTTTTTGTACATCATAAATGACTTGCACCTTGGAGTAAGCAGACGAAACTCAATATTCTGGTGTTTGGGAATGCACTCGTGTGAGACAGTTGAATTTTAGTTAGTTAGATATTGGCAGACAGTGAAGAGACCTGAACGGCGGTATAATGAGACAATTTCCAGAGGGTAAAAACAAGCCAATCTGCATAATTTGGTATGTACTTAATGGAAAATGTGCTGGTAATCTAGCAAAGAAAAGAGTTCCAGTCTGGCTGTGAATACATGGGAGGGAATCACAGATTCTTTGTTTTGTTAGAAAATCAAACCCAATTATTTTTTTTATTTTTTTGCCCAGTGTTGCCTAAACATTTGTATACCTACGTATAATTTCTGTGTAAATTTATGATTACTGAACTTTTTGTAAAGTTGCAGCATTCATTTCAACTTCAAGCCATATAGTTTGTCATATAGTTTGAAGTTTGTTTCTCAGGAAAAGTTGGTCTTATTCTCCTGGCATCCATCCATATCATAATCTTCTCCTTCAGTAGTATTGGTGCCATTGCAGGGTGGGACTTCACTCACAGTGCTGCGCACGGTCACCCTCGTCATGCTCAGAGAGTATTTCCTTGGGGCGGGATGCCATTTGTGGTGGCACATCACCTCTTTAAACATCTCCCTGAAGCGGGTGGACATGAGGTTGTAGAGAATTGGATTAATGGCTGAGCTCAGATAGAAGAAGACCCCGGAGATGACATGGACATACTCATAGACCTGGACAATCTTCATGTGTTCACTGGTCTTCTGGTCCATGAAACTCCACATGAGACGATCGGTGTGGAATGGAGCCCAACAGATGCCAAACATGACCACTAGTACAACTGAGGAGAAAATACTGTGTTACAGAAAAAATATTTTTTTCTACATTTCTTTGTTATTGTAAAATCTGACAACTGACTGTATGGGCTTTTTCAGAATAGCAAAAAACTAAAATCATATAATTATATGTAAACATTTAGAACAAAACAAGTTAAATATTATTGAGCGTTTCAGCCTGCATGTTTTGACTTGAACTTATGTGTTCTTGATTACATGGATAAAAAGGAGAAACAACTATGAATTGTCACTCACTTTGAAGAGTGATGACATCCAATTTAATGTTAATAACAGACAAAAGTAGATATGATTAAGAGTGCTTGAAGGAAGCACACACCCAAACCAAATTGTATCTCAAATGCCATGTCACTCTACTGCTTGCCTACATTTCCAGCAGTTTTAATTTTTCCTGCTTTATGCGACTTAAATATAAGTAATCTTACGGCTGCGGATAAGACTTTTAATTTATTTAATATATTTTAATATAGTGCACAAGACGTTTGGAGTTCTGAACATTATGTTTATTTTCCGTTGAATTTAACACCCAGTATTATGGGATCTTGTTTCTGCCACAGAATAATAAAAGTCTCACAATTTTTCAGAAATGGTTTAGAGGTAGGATTGGGATTACCTGCTCAAAATATAATTTAAATGCTATATGTTACTAACATTGTCATTTTCCTACACATTTCTGTCCATTAAGTTGTATGTATCCTTTTTATATTCTCTATAAAATGGTTATGTTTAGGTTTGGGGTAGGGTTTAGCGATCTAAAATTCGTCTATAAAAGGGCAATTATACAACATCTTAATAATAATGTTTACGATTAAATGTCACCAAAACGTCCATTTTGTACATCTCAGCATCTACCCAAATGTACAAGAAGTAAATGTCGTACCCTTAAATGTTATGTATAAGTGCCTACGTATTAACAATGACTATTATTTAAATGGTTATATGTCAACAATGATTTGGTGGTATTATATATCATTAGAATGCAGAGACTGCAGTCTATTCAGTGCATAAAACTCAAGATGTGTTTCAAAACAACTCAAAGTAATGGAGCTCATCACATATGTTGAGAATATGTTCGAAGTGTAATATGATTCAAAACAGCCGTGGCTACATCCAAAAGAATGCAATTATTGGCCGGCTGGCCTACTCACACAGCATTTTAGTGACCTGCTGGCGACGTTTCTTCTGCTGCTGACTGCGCACATTAGAGGAGCTGTCTTGTCCCAGACAGGCTTTTGCCTCCAGGACATGTAACATCTTCTCTCGCTTCAGCCGTATGCCGATGAGCAAATACAGCACACTGATGGTCAACATGGGCAGGAGGAAAAACAGCACAGTGGTGATTTGGATGATCAGGTTGTACATCCAGCGTGGCTTGACCAGTATGCAGGTGGCGGATGTGAGCATGACTCCTGCTCCTTTCCCTTTGGGAAGAGAGAGGGTAAAGATGCCATGGAGGCTGGTGTTGGGAATGGCGCACAACACAGACACGCTCCACACGGTCAAGATCACGCGCTTGGCGTGAGTGCGCGTCACTACGTATTTGGCCCTGAGCGGATGGACCACGGCTATGTAGCGCTCCACGCTCAGCGCCGTCACATTGAGGATGGAGGCGAAACACACAGTCTCAAAGAGGAAGGTCTTGAAGTAGCAGCCGCCCTTGCCCAAAAGGAACGGATAGTTACTCCACATTTCATAGAGCTCCAAAGGCATTCCCAGGAGAAGCACCAGCAAGTCCGACACCGCCAGACTGAACAGGTAGAAGTTGGTGGGTGTCCTCATGACCTTGTTGCGAGCGATAACAATGCACGTGAGAATGTTTCCCACCGCTCCCACCAAGAAGATGAGCAGGTAGGTGATGCAAACAGGCAGGAACACCGGGGAACGTCTAGGTCCCAGATATTTCTCCAGATACTCGTCTTGGTTGAGGCAAAACTCTTCCATCTCCACCTCAGTGAGGTTCAACACAACACTGGTGTTGCACAGCAGATCTTGGACGCATCTTGAAGCAGAGGAATCCGTCGAAGAACAGTTGGGTTGGACAATCATTCTGAACCTAGTGAATGAAAGGGGTTGGAGACATCAGATAAGGAACAAATTTATTGGAAAGTGGACAGATTTGATGGGGAACAGATTGAGAGTTTTTTAGGCAGTTGAGAGTGAGGCAGAAGGAAACAGGGAAAGATAATATGGGACTGTGGGAGATTTTATATAAAAACTTAAGTTTTTTTTTTAATTCTCATATAAATAATGGGAAGTTGATTCATACACTAAGCACATGAGGAAAGCTGTAGGCGGTAATGGTCAATGTTATTATAGCAGAATTGACGCCCCGAGGTAAATCTGATTGCGTTTTCCCAGAAGCAATGCAAAACTCATGCAAGCAGGCAAATGAGACAAAGGCTGCAATTTGCCCATAATTTATTAAATTCATTTGAAAAGAAAAGAGGAGATATATGTAACATAATATGGTATAGAATACGGTCTTGTAATGAAGTGTGGCTGTAATGAGCGCACGGCGATTCTTTAATAATAAATCCAAAGTAACACTTAGAAGTATCTTATATAAATATATTTATAACCATGTAAACTGAAACGACATGGAACAATGAACAGTTTTTTAAGGACCGTTTAAACGATACCGTTTTCAACTAAAAGCGTTTTAGGCATTTTGACTGTTCATTTACAAGACAACGGCAGCCTGAAAATGCTAACTTTTGAAAACGTGTTTCAAAGTGCAACGTTTTTAAAGTGATACTGTTATCGTCAGTGTAAACTACAAAAATGCAAATTTGTGAAAATGGTGACCTCATGCGCATATGTACAGTATTACATGTTCAGTTCTACTGGCATGAATAATGCAGCGTTTTAGTCGTTTTCGTGGATCGTTTTGACAACATTACGCAAAAAATGCAAAGGAAAAACATTTCTGTTTCTAGTACATCGTTGTCGTGTAAATGTGCCCTTAGGGTATGAGTACAAAAAGGTAACAAGGAGAATAAATGAACAACAGGTAAACATAGTCCAATCATAAACCAACTAATTAGCAAACACAACTCAGGAAAGGCAGTGCAGGGAACAGAATAAAAACAAAACAGAACGAGACTGTTACAGGTCTAGTATGTTGTGGCATTTCAATTCAATACATTTTAATTTGCGGCATTCGTCTAAATTCGTAATACACGGAAAAGAGTTTGTCAAGTCTATTTCTAGTGGTTTTCAAAGATACGTCATATATAACCCATTTATTGAAACTTTTTAGCAGTGGAATTGGAAGTAATGGGGCAAAACTAAATCAAGGGGAGAAAAAAAGAAGGGAAAAAAGGAAGCAAAGGAAGCCATATCCCAATGTGACCTTTAATACGGCAGTAAAGCCCCCAATGGATGTAGGTGGTAGTGAATGGGAAACCGCTGCAAGTGCTCGGAAATCGTTTAAATTTGGGAAGGATTGCTGATTCCCCAGCAGGATCTGATCTCATGGTTGAGCAGCCATGCCATTAGTAGAAGAGGCAGGGATGGTCTTTGGCGAGTTGGAGGAATGAGACACCTTTTGTTTCAGCTTGCAGGATTATATTAGTACTGTATACTCCTTTTCAAGCCAATGTGATGGTTATACAAAGATGAAAGCATGTTGATGATCCACACACTCAACCACAAATGTATTATAGTTTAAACTTAGATTAAATGCAATTAGTTGAACTTAATAGTGCTTTTTTTAACCACTTAAGTAGGACATGAGTACATCTTTAGATGTAATTTCTATTGTCTTTGAAATATGGTTAACGTGTACTGCCAAATGTACTGACAAACATTTATAGTAAACTAAAATATACTTTCTATTGAAACTTGTATGTCATGTATTTATATATGTAATACACATTTATAATGATAAAGTAATAATTAAGTACACTTAAAATATATATTAACCAACACTCAACAGTTAAAATGATAATCAAGTCCTTTACATGTGCTTTAGTATGTTAGTCAACATATCAAAATAAGTGTACTTCCTATAAATCGTATAAAAGTACAATATTTGAAGTACGCCACAAATGCACATTCAATATAATTATTTTGTACTACATGTATGCGTTACACAGCAGATTCACACAATCATGAATTCAATCCTTGCAACAGGCTGACTTATATGCAAGTAAATACAATCAAATGATATTTATTAATGTTCTGTCGTTTGTTTTCCCCAATAATTAGTAACATCAAAAACTTAATGCATTGAATTAAAAAATACTATAAACTTTGTATTTTTCAGCATAATTATTCTGAGGCATCAACAAGCGTGCCAGACATTTTAAAAGACAATATAAATAAAATAAGCTTTTTTACTTTGTGCCACTTAGATTTCCTTGAGCCTGAAACCTAATTTACACATTCCCTGGAACATTCAATTAAGAGGAAACCACTCAATGCAATTGTCATTCCATTGTGCCCCCAGTATCTGACAAGACACATAAAAAAGCAATAATACAAAAAAAAGTTTTTATTTGTATATACCAACATTAATAAAAAGCTTACCTTTTGCAATGCACAATCCAGTACGTTAAAACACCAGTTGACGGTTGAATTGAAACTGACGGTTCGTGAGGTTCTCATCAGATCCCCAGTGCTGCTAGTCAACCGCTATTCTAGTTTTAAAGATTATGGGAGTGTTTCCTTGGTTATACAGAGAAACACAGTTATTCTCTCTCTCTCTCTCTCTCTCTCTCTCTCTCTCTCTCTCTGCCCCTATTCTGTGTGTCATCACAAGTCTGGCTTAACCCTATACAAGCACTGAGCATTTTGTTTGGTCTTTTTTTTCATCTTTCAGGCTGTCCACATATGTCCATTCATACTCAAACATAGTGATTTTGCATGAGGGACTTAGGATCTTTCATTTATGCTATTGTACCATCAGCAGATCTATAATTAAGCTGGATCACTAAACTGAATTTAGCTAGCTAATTAGATTTAGGTCCCTCTTCACAATGAAGCATACTTCTGGTTTTCCTGATGATAATGATTGTCAAAAGATAATGAGCTGATGCCATTGTCTCCTTCATTCTTGTCTGTCTGTGATGTTATCAATTTCAATGGCATTTTGAAAACTCAGAAAAAAACAAATGTGGTGGAAATTGTATCCTTCCTAATTATTCCAATCATCTGATTCAGCCATAAAACAAAAGCTTGTACTTAAAGAGATAGTTCAACCAAAAAATTATTCTTTACTCATGTCATTCCAAACCTGTATTACCTTCTTTCTTTTGTTCTGTGTAACATAAAATAAGATTTTTTAGGAATGTTTCAGCTGTTTTTGCCCATATTATGCGGTCAATGAGGTCCCTTCCTGGCTCATGTTCAATTATACAGTCTAAGGGGCTGTTTTTTTTCATTTCACTGCCCTGCGTCTCATGCTTTTAAAATGCAAAAACGCATTATTAACCCTTAAACACATATGGACTTATAACCGTATAATAGTGTACGTATATTTTTTTTTTTCTGCGCAATAATTCGGCTCAGTGATTTACTGCACAGCAAGTACTGAACGCAATCAAATATTAGTGTCACTGTCACTTGATGGTGAATCTGATGTGAGAATATGATTGAGATGGCGATTATGGGGCAGATGCTGAATGTACTGGGGAAATTAGCTCTGACAAAGATTCTGCTCAAATGTAACTCTTCAAAGTTCAGACAGATGAACGGAGGAGGAGGCTCAGGTGGAGGACGAGAGTCCGGAACTGTGATCCATGGCTGCGTCGCTGGAGGGAGGAGCCATGGTGGAGGGAGTCCTGACACCACCTTGGGGATGAGCGGAGGTGATGGTGACGTTGGAGAAGGAGATGGACGTGGGGATCTGGAGGGCAGAAGCAGATCTGGAGCGACTGAGGGCAGAGGCAAAGCCTGAGGAAGCGCGGAGTTTGATGGAGCTGCAGGGGTGAAGGGCCCGGAGAGCAGTGGATGGCCCGCAGGTCCATGGCGAAGGTGGTGCGATGTCTGACCCAGGTGAAGCCGACGGCCCGGCGAGGCCGAATGCCCGATGGTCACTCCTGGAATCGAGGGAGGAAGGACTGTAGTTGCAGGAGCCAAGGCGATGGGTCGAGTTGGAACGGATCGCTCTGAGGCCGGACAGAGAGCCACGAGCTCCTCACGCCCAGGAGGAGATGGCTCCCAGCAGTCCTGAGGTGAAGCCACGCCACTAAGAGGAGGCTGAGGTGGTACTGAGGGGCTGATGGGAGACAGTGATGACTGGGTTGCAGGAATAGGTGAGGACGAGAGAGGAGACTGAAGAAAAACACAGGGACTGAAAGAACATTAAATTCATTGTAACAATTTGGAGAGGAGGTGGGAGAGGAAGGCTGGGAGAGGGAGGCTTGGAGGGGCCAACGGGTCTGATGAAGACGATTCGGATTCAGGGGGAATCAAAGGATGTAGGGAATCCTCGTCTCCAAACACAAAACAAAAGTTAATTAAGTCCAGTAGGTACTCACTCTCAGTAGCGGGAGGGTTGGGGCGCTCACTTCCATACCCTGGTTTTGCATGAGGACTCCCACGGCGATGGATGGTGGAGTCGGCTCGCACACCTTGTCAGACACGCACAGCTCCGGCTCCGAGGTGATGTTCAGCTTGGTCACTCCAGTTGGCACTGGCTCACACACCGTGGTGAAGGCGGACGCGTTGTCTGTGGTGGGCTCGTACTGCAGATCCTCACGGGTGGGATAGTATCTGTGTGGGCATTGGATTGGGAGTGGAGCTGGTGTCATCGTCAGCTGGTCCGATGATCAGTCAGATGAACTACAGGAGCACCCACTTCACATAGTTGATGAAGCTCCTTCGAGGACCCTCGAATATATAATATTATACACAACTGAAAACAATGATGATTAAACACACACACCAGAATTGAGTGATAAAATCAAATCTGTAACCATGAAAACAAACAAGGCAGGGAGAAATGGTGCAAACGAAAAAAAGTCCAAACTGAGGTGTCTTGTAACAGATTTATAGGTACAGAGTTTTTTGTTTTTTTTTAAGAGGTGGTTGATTATGATTTCACTTTTCTAAATTTAGTTAGTGTGTACTGTTGGAGCATAAACAACATTTGCAAAGTTACAATGCTCAAAGTTCAAAGCAAAGGAAGGACTACTGCTTTTTAAGGACTACAACAAACGGCTGGTAGAGACTACACAACATTCCTCCCAGGTTAGTGACATCACTAACCCTAGAATTTACATAAACCCCGCCCCCTGAACAAGATTTATAGATTATCAAGACAGAATATGCTAATCAATGACTACCATTCAGAAATGTCCTGTTGCTTCTACATGTTGTCACTTCTTCTTGAGTCTCTCCATCATTGACTCCGGTTTGAACATAAAAGACTAAATGTTTTTGAAATTTTAGTGCATGTCTGTGTGAGGTAAAATGACACAAGCTGTTGAAGCTCCGCCCTCTGTGCCGGGAGCAGCAGCTCATTTGCATTTAAAGGAACAGACACAAAACAGTGCGTTTTTGCTCACCCTCAAAAAGTGACAATTTTAACATGCTAAATAAAAATAGTATTTTGAGCTAAAACTTCACATACACTCTCTGGGGACATCAAAGACATATTTTACATCTTGTGAAAAGGGCATTATACCACCCCTTTAAATGTTGAAATAGTTTTTACTTATGTTTTTAACGTGAGATTCTCCAAAAGATTCAAGACCCGAGCACAACGGTCAAACACTGTCTCGTCTAGCACATAAAAAAAGCAGCACAGTGTAATACAAAAATGTTCTGTGTGAACAGTCCCTTACTGACACAATTACAGTGTTCTCTGCCCTCTCACTTGGAGATAATGCAAAGGAGTGAGAATCTAAAAGTGCCCCTAATAGCATCTGTTAATCTTTTAGAGTAGTCAAGCATTTGCTATAATTAAAGGATATTGAAATCTCCTGAACTATAATTGTTTCATGATCAGCACTGCACGTTCATCAAATAGTTCACTGCTTTGCCTGGGTGGTTTCAACAAGATTTGAGGCAGAGTTGACCTTGCCCTCCGCCCATGTCTCTGAATCATGTCCATTGAAATGACAGGATGTTGAGTGCTGCCATCCTCCTCTTGTGCCAAAGACATGAAATTCATAGATTATGACAGAAGAAAATACTTTTTTTTTTTTTTTACTCAAAAATCTAACTGCAAAAGCTGTGAAGGACACAACTGTGTAAAAATGAACTGCCAGAAACCATTTCATATTTTACAAAGCATCAAGGACTGTATTTCATACAGTGCAAACACCAAATTTAGGTGCACTAATATTTCTTTTAAGCAGAATACATTTTATTAGTTCATACATTCCCTGGGAATAAAACCCAAATAGACCCTTAAAAGTGTGATTTTTTTTTTTTTTTTTTTTTTGTGGCTGTTCTACTTGGCAGAATAACTGAAAGCCTATGATCCAACTTGAGCAAAGATTGCAGATTTTCAAGAACTTTCATATCATGTATAATTGTTGTGGTCTTTGAGGTAATTTCTCGTGCTCAAAGCCTTGTGTGATCAAACCCAAAGTGTTGAAAAGTATTTGTCATCCAAGTATTTAGATAATTGGAAACAGATATGCACGTTGTTATGGAAACCAATGACTTAGGAGGTGTAAGTGAAAAATGCAGGGTGTGAAATGACACCTTCATATGCATGAATGATGTTCAAAGCAGCTTCCCTATAGATCCGTAAATTGCATGTCTAATTGACTGTGACCCGTGTTAATTATTATTCCTGTAATTTTTGTTCTTTCTGAGCAGACCGAGTGGAAACGCCTCATGTACCGACCCGAGTGTTCACTGTACATAGAAATTCTTTAAAGGTTTAAATTGAATAGACCAATTCCTGCGAACACATGGTTATGTAAAAACTGATTAGATCCAGGAGGAATTATCACCTGCCGGTCTCCATCTTGCTGTTTTCAGGGTTTCAGTTAGTGTTTCAAAGACCAAAAAGGCAGCAAAATAATTTGTTAGATTGTTTTTTTTTTCCGTTTTTTTTTCTTCTAATTTTAGCAATGAATTGTAGATTTTTTGTTGTTGTTTTTTGTACCACCACTGACTTATCTCATTAATTGTCATTTTAGTTGAACTTTGATTTCTAAAGGAATTCACTAATAAGATTTTTTTTTTTACCATTGTAATTAGGGCTGTCACGATTCCTCGATTAAAGTAGAGTGTTCGTTAAAAAAAAAAAAAAATGAAGAGTAACCGGCAAAATACCGGAAATCCACGGACGATAATCCATTAAACCGTTTTCTAAGGCGACGCGATATATTTAAAACCATTTAAAATCATAATATAGCATAGTGCTATTGTGAAATCACAAAGGCTGTGATTCAGTTAAATAAATAGGCCTATATGCATTTATATGCATATATATTTCCCACAGAGAAGCACGACAACGCTTTAATTATTTATGTTACATGTTAAAAGTACCTCAGCTCCGTTCACAGTAAACGGTGCTCCACACAAACTCAGTCTCTGCGTGTGATGTTTGTTTAGGGTTTCAATAACATGCATTAGGCAATGCAAAAAGTCGGACGTGGTTTGTGTTTCATAGTTGCACTTATCATTTATATATACGTGGAGTGCGTCTCCGGTTTCTCAAACTGCATCTCTGCATGCTGTGAGTTTGGATTGCTTATAACGTTCATCTGGGAACGCAGCTGTGCGCCATTTCACAAGATTTGTAACGTAACTCATTTGTAAATCTACGCCAATACAGGAGAATACATAAGTATGTTTCTAAATATGCAAATTGTTGTTCATCAGGATTTCAAAATAAAAGTTTAAACTCTCGCTCTGAGTTTGCATGTTTTGATGTGCACATGTTCTTGTTCAAGAAATTACAGCGGCTGTTGCATTTCTATCATACAGAAGTGACCAAATATTAAAGATTAAGTGGACATTTGAATTAAATGTTGTTTGGCCAATATTAAACAAGGATTTGATCATGCCGTAATGTAACAACAACTATCACCCTCTGCAGGCATTTGTTATAATACGTAATGTACTTAAGTTATGTTTATATTAGTTTATATCATTTATTTCACATGGTGTATTTTAACAGTGTTCAGTAAAACCCATATGATTACTTACTTTCAACCAATTATTATTGCTTGTCATTATATATTTGTATTTTAAGTCATTTTAAAGGCTGTTGTTCACTTGGATCTATTTTTATTACAACAATTTTTTATGCGATTACTCGATTAATCGGTGGAATAGTCGGTAGAATACTCGATTACTAAAATAATCGATAGCTGCAGCCCTAATTGTAATTCATTCTGTCTTGAAGGGTGCATTGTGCATAAGCAGCACCAGTAACCACATGCATTAAAGCAATGTATCGGAACAAATAAATATTTTATTCTCTGAAAAGGTCAGTGAGTTAAAAAAAAGCTTAAAAAGTGACAGCAAGAAGTAGAACTTTGAGCTGTCAGTATAGTAGTGGTATGAAAATCCATTTCCCTGAATGAGATGTGTAAATGAAGAAGACAAGGGGACCAAATATCGAACCTTGAGGCACACAATTGGTTGGTTCATGTGACAGAAGGGTCTTCACCAAGATGTTGTGTACATGAAGAAGATGAGGGGGCCAAATACCGATCCTTGAGGTGCATCATTGTTTGGTTGATGTGAGAGAAGGGACTTTTCCAAGATGTTGTGTACTGTACACAACATCTTAAGAAGATGATGGGGGCAAATACCGATCCTTGACATAGATCATTGGCTGGTTCATATGAACAAGATACCCAGAAGGATCTACCTGTAAGTACTCAAGCCTGTAAAGAAGTAGTGTGTCCTGTGATTCGAGAAGTGTGTCCTGTGATGGGACAAAATAAATAAATATATATAAATGAAACAAATATTTAAATATAAAAAAACATATTGTTAAGGATCTCCAGTTGAAGAGAGTTAGACAAATATGCGTGTCATGTCTAAAGACAGGAACACAAATTATATGATTAGTTTTTTTTATCCTCATACATTCATTAGATTAAAGTCCCTTTCTAAAATGGAATAATATCTTAATTATTATTATTATTATTTTTATCAGAGATTTAAGTTGTTAGCTAGTGACATACATTTTCATAGTTTATGCTTACTTGTAGCTAACATGCAAGTTAGGTTCTGTAGCTTAAGCTATCTAACATGCAAGAGGTAAGCAAAGTTAATTAATGAATAATAAGACTATATTATACACAATATAGCCCTAATGAGGCATTGATGATGGGAACACCTGATTCAACAGAAAGGAAAGTGAAATTATAGCTTCTTGTTTTTTTTGTTTTTTTTTAAAGTGCATTCAATTAATGAAGTTGGACACTACATCTTTTAATTAACAAGTATGTAATAAGTAACAGGCCAATGAGTTGTGCAATGATACTGATAATGAAGCAAAGTAAAAGGTCACTGATCAACAAAAGGTTGTATACTAGTGGAGGTTAAGGAATTAATAAGAGCCATAAATGTTATGCACTCAAAGTATAGCACTTTGAAATCTATTTGCTGTTAATTAGCATAAGTCAATATGTAAACAGCTCCTTTGGTTTGACGGATTGTATAATGTTTGCAAAGCAAATCCTTCAAACAGCATGTGACAAAGGATTTAGAAATTTAGCATTGTTTAAGGTTACGGTTCATTTATGGGATTTCCAGCAGTGAACTAAGTATAGTGATAAATGAACTAGTCATAGGGCATACTGATCCACAATTTTGATCCCAGGTCATTTTATTTAGCATGATATTTAATTTTCATTATCAAATATCATAAGCATTTGCAAATGATCTGTAAAGGAGCAGAAAGCCCAAAATCCTTTGTTGTTTCCACCTATTACATTTTTTAAAATAATAGCTTTGTATATAATCATCAATCTCTGTAATCACCATTTTATCCTTAGAAATCACAAATAAAATGTCAATTTAATAGCTTAGTTATTTGCATTTATCATTGCTTTTCCCTTCTGATAGTAACAGATCTGAAGCAAATTATTGGACACAATATTTGCGACTCAAAATAAATCAATAATAAATTAGTAATGTCTGAACTTTTAAACAATCTATCCCCAGTCATTTACAGTTGTATGCTTTATATACAAAGGGCTTGGTGTCTGTAAATGTCTCTCAGACAGCAATTCTTATGTCTGATGTTTGGAAAAGGTTGACCTCCATATGATAAGACTATAATGATTTTATTGTTCACTGACGAATCACGTAGGTCATAACAGATGGAAATGCATAATTAATAGGCATTGGCTTAATGCATAAATGAATCTGTGTCGGTTTTCGTGTCATGACACCTACAGAGATTTTCACAATCCATTGAATTATGAATAAAGAAAAAAAATAACATGTCAAAATGAATCCATCAACCTAAACTGCAACCAAAAGGTGAGTCAGAAGCATACATATTAATAAACATACTGCTATTGTCTATTTAGCACAGTGTTTCAGAACAGAACTAGTTCTAGCAATGACAAAACGGTGAACGTGATTTCACCAAGTACAACATGTTCATGGATAAATATCTTTGTTGATCCTGGAACAACATTACAATCAACTAACATTGTCAAACAAGTATTCACTATTATTTATTTGTTCTTGTTAAAGGGATGGTTCGGAGTAAAATCAACCTAGGGTCCTTTGCACCATGACATCGAGCCAAACACCCCCCCAGAAGCCCTTTTTCCCTTGGTCAAACTTTATTAAAGTTAGAGCTTATATAGAGATATCAGCTGAATGGCTTAGTGCAGGCGCTAATGGATCCAAGGCTGTATCTCGTAAATTACCCCACTAATAATGCCCAGAATGCTACCAAACTTCTACAGTAGTACAAATAGGTTCTGTACTCATAAAACGAGGCATTGGAAAGTTTGTAAGTACATCAGGAGTTTATTTAAATAACACTTGCCTGATGGCTAATGCTACCGCTAACCCGGACGTCGACGTCACTTCACTGAGTTGAGAAAAGCCGTAAAAGTCCTGACAGAAAGCGATGCATGAGGATGTAGTGTAACGACGCCCAGTTCCAGGAGTGCACTAATATTTTGTTGGTAGTACCAGTTTATAACAATTATTAGTTAACACTAAGTTGTCAACACTTCGGAAAAAAATAATAATTAGTCGTTACACTACATCCTTATGCATCGCTTTCTGTCAGGACTTTTACGTGCTTTTCTCAACTCAGTGAAGTGACGTCGACGTCCGGGTTAGCGGTAGCATTATTAGTGGGGTAATTTACAAGATACAGCCTAGGATCCATTAGCGCCTGCATTAAGCCATTCAGCTGATATCTCTAAATAAGCTCTAACTTTAATAATGTTCAACCAAGGGAAAAAAGGCTTCTGTGGGGTGTTTGGCTCGAGGTCATGGTGCAAAGGGCCCTAGGTTGATTTTACTCCGAACCATCCCTTTAAAGGTCTCGAGGGTTGCTTTTGTGGATACAGCATGAAAATATCTAATATGCATTTTCCATTCCTTGAAGAAAGGGCATTGTGCACATACCAATTCTTTGTAACATTTACATCACTTTCAGCATGTTTAAAGCCCTCAGGCAAACTAAGAAGCTTCTATTTTTAGATACTCAAGATGCTTATACTGATTCAATATGAATAGAGAGTTCTGCATAAGAATATCATGAAAATAAGGGTGGAAAAAAACATATCTACTTATCTATTTGTTTTTCTGTTCTACTGATAGACCGAACTCAGTGTTCGCTAGGTAATGGAGGACATTAGGTTTGAAGGACTTCAAAGAACAGCCTCTGATTCACAAAATGTGCTGTACAACACAGAGATAAGGTGCAGTTTGCCTCGCTGTTTATGCTTTAAATTCATTTGTTTCTATTAGCTAAAAAATATGTGGAAGACTGAATCGATGCGTATGCTAGTTAATGGAGGTCTTTTGGTTTGAAGGACTTCAAAGAACAGCCTCTGATTCACAAAATGTGCTGTACAACGCTGAGATAAGGTGCAGTTTGCTTTGCTGTTTCAGTGCTTATATGCTTTAAATTCATTTGTTTCTGTTAGCTAAAATATGTGGAAGACTGAATCGATGCAGGACTTACAGACCTAATAGCGACTGTAAATGCTTTAATAATGTAGGCTATGTTCTCGCTTCGATAATTCAAAAGTAAAATAGGATATGATGACATTGCAGTAATTATTACAGTGAAAGCTAAAGTAAAGTTTTAATATAAATAATACAAGTTATTTTTATTTGGGGGTTAGTTTTTGCCACATGAAACACAAACAGTTGTAAAGCCCGGGACACACCAAATCGACGCCAAAGAACTAGCGCTGATGAAAGCAGTGCGTGCTTACCGTTTTGAATATCAATCCTGCTAAACACTTTCTTTATTCCACTCCGCTCATGTTAATATTGAAATATTCGCCAAGGAACACTCAGGTAAGATGACGTAACATTAGAACAGCCTTCTATCTGTACCGTTTTGACTTCTTTGCTCTCTGTTTTGCTGTTAGTCTCGTTCACTAAGCTGAACAGCCGATCAGAGTTCTCTCTCTCACCGACGGCCGACGCCGATTCAACATGTCGAACTGGCCGAAAAAAAGCAGACGAGGACCAATTTCAGCAGACTGTGCGGAACACACTGAGAAAACTTAGTCGGCCAACGCACAAAAACTGCCCGACGGCCGACCGTCTGCTTGGTGTGTCCCGGGCTTAAGACTGGAAAACCTGGAAGATGCCGAGCCATCTGGACTGTGAAACTACTCCCCAAGAAAACAAAGGACATTTCAGGAAATTAAATATTTGAACTCTCTCTTGCAAAATTACCATCCCCACCTGAGACGCAATCACACTGAGTCAGTCCCCTCAGTATTGTCTTAATTTACATTTCTTTTCATTTGCCCCCTCTTCCCCAATCTCTTCTGTCCACATGCTGAAATTCACCCAAAAAATCTAAATGGTTTAATGTGAACAATTATCACACAACACTATACCTTTTTGGTATCATTTTGAAATGTCTCAGTGCGACTGGTACAAAGGTTTCATTCCCACAGAAGTAAACGAAAAGGTAAAGGATTTAAGAGTTTAGAGATATTTTGCTTTCTGTGGAGGGTGGATCCTCCGCCAATTGGTCTTTCATGCAAATTGTCTTCTGTCCTCAGTAAGGTATAAACAACCCATGTTAGCTCATGTTTCAGTTTGAAAGAGGTTTATGTCTTGGTCTGAGTATTTAGAGAGATGTTGCAGGAGGCTCAGCGTGATTTGTAATCAGATCAGCCCGTAATGCTGAATGTCCTCAGAAACTCAGCATTATGTATACCTTTTTTTTTTTTTCTGAGGTCAGGTATGCATCTTTTACTCTTTACTTCAGAGCATTTAATGTTATATATTGATTATCTTTGGATTGATTATGCAATTGGCATGATACATTTACCTGACTAATTATAAATTGTTACATTTGACTTTATTTTGACTTACTCTGAAATGATTAACTCTAGTAGATTACGTTATCCATAACACCAGAAATCTATATGCTCAGGTTAGTAACGGACTAAAACTCATCTTAGGTGGAGCATTGGGGCACACCGACTGATGTTTTAGAGCTCAGACTAACACATTGGCATTTATCAATGTATACTTCGACTGTAGAGGCTAATCTTTTTTTTTTTGTATGTTTAGGGCAATAGAGTGTTGTTAGACCAATCTAAATCTAGGCTAGGATGAGCCTCAACCTCTGATTGTTGTAATATTATTCTAACTAAGTGTATGTGTAAGTTAAGTTGGTCAGATTGGTTCTATGGTAATGGATATGACCTTTGGTAAGATATAGTCTTACCTTAATTAAGTGTGTTCAGATTGTAGCAAATTAGCTCTATGAAATATTAATAATCAATAATAACTGGTTATAATTGATTATGAATATTTGGATCAGTTAATATAATTAACTTACTGTCGTAAATTAATATTACAATCAATTAGCATGTTTGTCCCGTGAACACTCAGGATTAATTGTTTATTAACTCTAAGAAATGTACATTTCCGGGGCATGGGAAATGTCTTTCTTAATTTACAGTACTACTAAGAGCAGTAGCAAAAATCTATATGATTAGTGACTCCAGTTTACATGCAACTTTACGTGTGACATGAACAAGATTTTATTAACTAGTCTAAACACTTAATCTACTCTAACATACACACACATACATGCATACAGTTTACCAAGGGAAAGAGAGCCGAAGCATAATACAGGAAAGCAAGAAATTATAGCATTGTTTGAAATTCAGCAGTTTCCAGAGTATCTTTGGTGAATGGAAAGACAAGGCCGCAGCCTGGCACAAGATTGGTGGGTCTTTAGAGACTTCTAGTTCAGCATCTTCTTCACGTCAGCATTCCAGTACAGGAATAAGAGAGAGCTAAGAGCTGATCAGTGACTTTAAAGTGTGAAGATGGCACAACCTCTAGAGCTGTGTGAGCCAATGAGAAGATTTCCCTTTGGAGGGAAATTTTACGACCCATTGTCCCTTTGAACATGCAATTTGATTGGATGTTTAACACAAGAATCTTTAAGATGCTTATAATACTAATGCGTCACAAAGTTAGCAGAATGTAATGTAAATTAACAGAACGGGGATGAAGATTGGAGTTTATAGATACCAAAAATGCCACACATTTGATTTGGTTAACCATAATATCCAAAGTCTGAAATATTAACCCAATAGAGTTTACAAGAATACAAAAGACAACCACATTAAAGGAAAATCATGAGATCAGAAAATTAGATACATGTTTACACATTTCTCAAATGGTTATATATAGAATATATAGAATTAACAGGGTTTATTTCTCCTTCTCAGTGAGAATTAAGTAAGAGTCGCAGCTTTCTGGACATTCTTTTGGATCGTAAAACCCTCTTATCAGTCTCTGTGTGTCCTGTAACAAGACACCGCATTCTGCCAGTGTGTTAGCTTCATTTGGGATGTTAGTTTTTGGGGGAAGTTTCACAGGCCTTATTTGGGAGAGTGAGTTCGCTGGATTATTCAATGATTATATAAATTAATAATTTGTGTGTGCCTGATTGGTCCAGACGCTACAAGATCTATGGGGACTAAATAATATATTCTAGAATGAGCAAGTGGAGTACGGCCGTCTAGACTATTAATCGCCTCTGTCTAATGACCAAGACTGATGAGTTTGTGATTATGAGATCGTATACCCGGCCGGTGCAAGACTCAAAGTGTTATAGGAATCCGGATAAAAGCTTTGCTTATACATATTGTAGTCTGAAAAAAAAACACCACATGATTTTCTCAGCTTTTTGTTCAAAATGTTACTTTTTTTATGAAACTTATCCCCATTCAAGTGTTGATAAAAAAAAGAATATATGAAGAATAAAACGTATTTTTATTTTTAAGCAGAGGCTTTGTTCTTTCGTTTGCTATATTGCATGTTCAGATACTCATACAACAAAATACTCTGATAAAAAAAATGCTGGTGGTAAAAGAGTTAATAATGTAGCAGCTTGTTTTTTTTATATATATATATATTTTAATTAAAAAAAGACTATGTGGAAATAATGTGACAACACATTTGTCCTTTGGTTGATGTTGATGCAGTTCGATACTTTTGAGGATGAAGTAGTATTTGCATACATATGAAACAAGCTGAAGTAAATGTCACAATACCAGTTCCCATTTAAAGATAATAATGTCTGCTACAGACTGTGTGATTTCAGCAATCCTATAAGATCATTACAAATCACACTGCACGACGTGGATATAATAAACTTGGGTACGACTATGTATGTAGACTGTATGATGAGTTGACACCTGTTGAATTGTAGGCTATGACACAAGTTAGTATAGAAGAATAAAACGTCTTCAGCATGTGCTAGTGGTGAACAAATAGAGCAAGATGAATCGCACTTTGGCAATTGTGGTTTTTAAAATTCCCACTTCTGACAGCAGTCTTCACAGTAAAGAAATCTGTGCGTCGTTGAACACTGCCTAAAACCATATAAAAACAGGTGAATTTAGCCAATTCTTACCATACATCACTTACTTGGGTGTACTACTGAGACTACAGGTGGAATGAAGACAAATACTTTGGGATTCCTCAGATAGGCTTGTCAAAGTCCATCAGGATGATGTCGAGGGAAGGTTTTTGGACAGCAAGTCCAGAGACACAGTGGTTGGTGTTCTAGCTTTGTTGTACAAGCAATACATGGACATCTAGACCTTGCATATGGACAACCACAATACACATTGAAACTTAATTTAATCATTTAGCAGATGTTTTTATCCAAAGCAACTTACAAATAAGGAGAACAATAGAAGCAATCAAACCAACAAGGCAAATTAATGGGTAAATGCTTACTTCAGTAACCTCAGTGTTTACTTCCATATGACGGCATGCTGCGTGCCTTCTTCTTCTTATTCTTTTGAGCATGCAAGTTAATTTGGGGCCGTGAGGAGTTCACATTTGAATCTGATATAAAATTATTTGAAAAAAATAATGTGAACTACCAAAAAATATCATATCTGAGCAATAAATCTGAATTGAGCACTAAGGCTTGCAGTGTGAACATAGCCTTACAGTCTTTACAATGTCAAACACTGTATAAAGGTCCTAGATCACATCATTTTCACAACTCACAACATTCAAAACTGTTTTGTGGAGTTTTTGTCCGGAAAGACGTTTCGTCAACTGAACAATCGATATGTAGTTAAAGAACAGTGCAATCCATTGAATGCAGTGTACTTCTATCCTTCACAGCCACGTTTTCATTCCTGTCAAAAAATAAATATGGCGCTGCCGCTACCCTGACTAAGACGGTCTATAGTTGCGGTCTATATAGGTTGTTAAAAACACGCACACTTATTCACATTTTTAGGGTTGCACCAGTCATTTGTCAAGTTCTTACTTAATTGGAACGTAAAGTCCACACTAAAGACTGAGCAACTACTAGCAAGTTTGTAACTAACTTTGAACTTTATTTGGTTGCACTATTTGTTCTTACGTAGAGTAGGTTGTAAAGTCTATAATATGAAGTAAGTTTTGAATTTGAATAATCCAATAGCAGTCTCAAATACGCAGCCAGAAGTTGTTTACATGCAGTGAATTTCAGTTTTTCCTTCATTAAAACTTTTCGCCTCACGTAACAAACAGTAAAAATACCACTTTTTCCAGAACTAGGCCAATACCGACACTTTAATTTTTGGTACTCTCCGATACCTGTATTTTCATTGCATTTGTAATTTTTGAATGTATTAGATAAAGAAACCAAAAGAATATGAATCATATTCATTAGTTTAGTTAGTTTAACAAATCAGTTATTTTCATGCTCAATTATGCCTGTTAAAATGTATTGTACAAGCTTCTATTACTTTCACTGTTCATTATATTGCTCTATCATATTTTATATTTCCTACAATTGCACAGCACATATTAAGAGCTGCTTCAGGGCTCAGTGCTAAGGATTTTTTCTACTGGCCTGGTTGGGTCAATGGTTCAAGTGTTTACCAGTAAAATATAACAATTCTCAATTACAATTTTGATGCTACAGCAAAAATACTACAGAATTTGAATAACATAATCAAATATATTTAACTTATACAGTGAAAACTATGCTGTTATTTTACATTTGATTATGTTGAATCAACATTGAAACGTTGATGAATTTTTATTAAAGTTACAAATTTTTTTTTTTTTGTCAAGAGCAGTGAGTGATTTCTTTGTCCTTTATTGCTTGATGAACATTAAAAACACATCAGTAGGTTTATTAGACTGCTGTCACTTTAAGAGTGAATGCATGGATCCAATATACAGTTACACATTTTATTTCTCAACTAATAAAATTAAAAATTTCCATATTGGTATCAGAGCATTTTAATGAGTACAAGTACGAGTACACGAGAGCAGTATCGGGCCAGATACAGATACTTGTATCAGTATCAGTGCATCCCCAGTAAAAATGTTTCCATTAAATACTACTCAATAATGAATATATAATGGGTATTTCTACATATAAATAACATTTAGAAACTATGGTCCATAATGTTTGAAATTACAGTTTTTCTCGATTGCTTAAACACTACAGCCATGTTTTTGAACTAAAATTTCAAAACCATAATGCCATTTATCAAAAAGCACACCCATTTCACTAAACTATAAACACTATTCCCTGTTTTGACACATGAGTCAGATTTGTTGAACTGTCACTGCAAAACTCTACACAAAAATCCCTTCATTTCTCATTGCTTAGACCATGGTGTCATTTAGAAAGCACTAGCATTCAATATTGTTCACTCAAGTCAGCACAGCTCCAGCTCAGTTAGCACACAATTACCCAGGTGGAAACACTAAGAGTCAAAATTAAACACACACCAATCAGATCCTTCAATAGATAGATAAAGGGCCCAAATCAGTTTATTGAGTTTTGGAACAATGGATCCAGTAAGACATGAAGGAAGAGATCGAGGAGGGATGAGGATGAGGAGGAGGAGGAGGAGGAGGAGGAGGATGAGGAGGAGGAGGAGGAGGAGGAGGAGGAGGAGGAGGAGGAGGAGGAGGAGGAGGAGGAGGAGGAGGAGGAGGAGGGGCAAGGGCAAGCAGACAAGCAGTCTCAGATGAAATTCAAGCCACTCTAGTTGCCCATGTCTTTATCAGTGGTTTGACTATGAGGGAGGCTGGGCCAGGAGTAAGGCCAAATTTGAGTCGCTTTACCGTCGCCTCGAGAACCTTCAGGAGGTGTGGTGGCAAACAAAATTCTATCACTGAATAAGAGACAAACATTTCCAATTGTCTTTGATGAGGTTTATTTTCTTGCAAGAAAAGGCCAGCCGTCGTACAGTCACACAGAGTGGCTGCAGAGTGTGACAGTGAAGGGAGGGCATCCTTCCTCTTTTAGTCTTGACTCCCAGAATGTTATCTTTCTAGGCAAATGATGGTATTTCAACCATATGTGGAACTTTCTTAGACGTGTTCATCATATTGTATCCTTGAGTGGAGGCCCTCCTGTCACGACCAACACTCTTTACCACTCCAATACAATTCCATATTAGAATAAGGTGTGTGTGTGCTCTTTACCTGTCATATGATGGTCACACACATCTTACTGTGTAAGTAAATATAAAACAAAATTAGAGGAGAGAATAAAAAAAAGAGTAAAACAGGGAAAAATGTTTGTTTTGTTTTGTGTGTGTGTGTGTGTGTGTGTTGTACATGAATGAATAAAAATGTGCCAATGTATTCACTGGTTGTGTCTTTTGTGTTCATCATGTGAAAAGGTTTGTGAGGGGGGGAACCACAAGCAACATAACTTACCAGTTTTGGAAATGTTGTTTTGAATTTATTGCACCAGTGTGTTAGACTATGTTGTAGTGTGTGTGATTTTGAGGGCTTGTGTGTCCTGTCTGAGGGCAAAGTTTGGTTTTTCAGCAAGAGTGAATGGTTTTGAGTGTAGAGCTTCATTTTGACCTGAAAATAGGAAGTTTGGGGAATTGGGTGAGACGTTATGGATTTGTGTTTACAGTTTTGAGAATACGAGGCATAGTTTCAAAAAATGTGTTTAAGCAATCGAGAAAAACTGTAATAAGGATCAATAAATAAATAAATACTGAAATCTGCATGCCACTCCCCCGACATATGGGTATAATAAGAGGGAGCAACTTATTGTGGCAGGGGTGACACCATGTCTCGTTCCCTCCATCAGGGAACGGATGTCACAACAGTAACCGAGACGTTCTCAATCTGTCAGTCACTTTGATGTGGTGTTGATTCACTGACACTAGTGGTCCCTTACGGAACAGAAATAAACGGGAATATACTGCAAAATATAATGCGATATATTACACATACATTTCCATATATGGGAAACTCATGCTTACATTTTTCAATGTACTGCAATATATGCATTGACCATGTATGGCCCAAGTTTTATCCTTTATTGTGTACATATATTGCACATACATGTTCCCATATAAATGTGAATGTACTGTATGTTCACACACACATATATATACACACACACACACACACACACACACACACACACACACACACACACACACACACACACACACACACACACACACACACACACACACACACACACACACACACACACACACACACACACACACACATTCACGGAATGAGTTACAACATATTTCTAGTTCCCAGTCCCCCATGCTTTGTTTCTGACTGTTAAAAATGTTAAAATGAAGTGTTATTTAATGTTTTGCTCAATATTAATATAGGGGGAGATCTGTTAGTGTTTGATGCTCTATTATTTTGGAATTTAAAAGGTTTTCTGGTATGTGTGAATTTTTGGGGTCACCATTAAAACTATAAATACTATATTGTAAAAGTAGTGACTGTGCACTCCTCAGCACAGTGATAGTCTCTTGGCTAAATACTTTAGTACATGCAGGTGTGCTTGTGCTTTAGTCAATTAGAAACATTTAAAATGTAAATAATTAAAAAGACATTATATTTTACATTATATATTTCTCTATATATGTGTGTTTATGCTGCATGAGTAAATATATCTGCAATATATTACACATGCAGTAGGCTACCATATCTGATCACACACATATATATATATATATAGGCCTACTGTATATATTAAGAAGTGTATTACTGAATATACAATTACATACATTATGATAAATTAGTAAATATATTGTCACATATTTTTCAATATTTGAAAAGCGGCAAGTCCTTATGTATTATTCAGTATATTGTAATATATTAACACAATATATTATTCTGTATATTTTCAAATATACAGTTAAACCATTTAATAAATTGATCATTTATATATAGGTAAATATATTTTCTTTTCAAAAGGGGTCCCCCGGGGGAAAACGGCACAGCAGCTGAGCTGAACCGTGTTATGAACATTATAACCTACCCAACGCCCCACGCAAGCCGTGTAGTCCTTCGTACCACGCGGGGACAGAGTGTACAGTACTTACACTGTTAAAAAATACCTGTAAATTTTACAGTAAAATACTGGCAGCAGGGTTGCCAGCCAGTTACTGTATTTTTACAGTAGCGTTTCTGTAATTTAATTTACAGAATTTTCCTGTATTTTCTGATTACAGTAAATAACTGTATTTCTTTAATTGTTGTATTACAGTAAACTACACTGTAAAACATGAGAGCCCCATTAAGTTATATGAACTTACTCCTTGTCTTTAACTCCAATTGCGATGGTAAGTTGTAGAAATTGAACTCAAGTGTATAAGTTTTCTAAAATTAAACTTAAAGTTATACATTATGTTGACTACCTGTGATTTTTGTCTGGCTTGTAAAGTTCATTTAACTCGTGGCTGTAAGTTACGTTGGGGGAGGGGTGATACAGAGCAAATACCGCGAAACACAGAGAGAAGTTATCGCCATTTTGAGTTGACGCAGCTGCCAGCAGAGCCATTACGTGAATTCGTGCTGAAAAACTAAATATCCGTGGAAGGTAAGTTTTTCTTTTTAATTTGTAATTATAAATGAAGGACATTACATTTTAATTCTTGTAAGCAGCACATTGACCGTTCTCTGCGAATTTAATGACACCATGGTGTTTTCCCTCACCAGTTCACCTTTTACCAGAACACCAAATGGTAAAATAATTTAATTTATAACTTTGGTTCATAGCTTATACCGTATTTTTTGTTAGTTGGTGGGTGTGTAGTAAACGCGTAGCTGCTATAACGTTACTGGAGCGGAAAATCATTGTTTGCCTTTGAACAAATGTCCGTTGCCAGCTAAGTTAGTTAACTTACAAACATTACACAGCTTACAGTTAATTTCTGGGCAATCTAAGTGGAAATCACATGGTGATGATCGTGTTTGAGGGGTTAGGCCTATATGTCTAGTGTAAGTTTAGGACTTAATATGAATTAAACAATCCGAAAATACTGCAGGGTTTTTCCGGCCTAGAAAATTAATATGGCAGGCGCTCGCTCGCAGCTACCTGTACACCTCTCGGTTGTTGAATTTGTGCGCGAGTACTTTTATCATGCCAGCTGAAGGTTCATTTTTGCGCGTTAGAGACGAATATTGACATTGCTTAATTCAAGTTCATGGAAACTTCTCTCCGCTGCGGCTGTCGATAATTCTCTAACGTTGCTATAACTTACAGCATTCAAACGGCGCGTCGCGTTCGGTAAGTTAACGACATTCAGCATGTTAAAACTATGCCATGATATATTCATAATACAAGGCTCGAAATTGCGACCATTTGGTCGCATATGCTCCCGAAATTTAATCTGTGCGACCTAAAAATATATTTGGGAGCGAGTGCAAATAGCTGCTAATGGTTGTGGCACGACCTGTTTTCAGGGAGCTGATTATCACGCGAAATTTAAAAGGCTTAATAAGAGAGATGATGAAATAAGGTTTTTAATAAGGCATTTATTTTTTTTTTGGTCGGCCGCGAAAGCGAATTTAATCCCGCCAAGGCCTGTTTTGATCGGTAAGTGACAGATGACTGACTGCTGCGCTTGTGACAGCCGGGCGCATTACTGAAAGAACGAGCGACTCCAGAGAGAGAGCCCCGGCCTCGCGCGCGCCCTCTCACCGTCTTCAAACTGTCTTGCTCTCTCTCTCTTGATTTTTAAAATGTTACTGGATTTATTTGTATCTTTGTAGAGATTAGTAATGCAGTGCAAAGGTGCTTAAAATATTACCTTCCATCTATATAATAAAACTGGGTATATTAGATTTTAAGTATTACACTGACCTTAATTGAGAACGTGCAATACATTTTTTCTTAATTTTCTTCTTCTTCTTCCTCTTGACAGATTTCAAGAATGTTCCCTTAATGAAGTGGAAATGTAAGTTTTGTGCATTCTCTACTAATCATCAGGGAAGAATACTACAGCACTACAAAAAGTTTCATGGGCATCATCGGAGGAGTTCAGGCCTCACCTGGCTGTATTCATAAAGACTGTTTAAAAACTTTTCAAACCCAAGCCGAACTTAAAAATTTGTGATCCAGACCTGCAGCTTCTTGATGAACTGATGAATGCAACATTCTCTCAGCGAAGAAAGGAAATCATTGGTGACGAGCCGCTCATCTCTGTAGTCAGGGACAGATGGCCTGCACTCTTCAATGAGAGACAGGTAACCAGTGCCAACTCAGACATTCACAGCAATATAAATTACAAGGAAATTATGTATTTCCTTAAATGGGTAGTGACATGGCTGATTTAAATTAATTTGAGGTTCACATATGCCTGTGAAATAATTTTCATCTGTATTTGCTGTCCCTAACTACTCTGTCGCTCTTTTCCCTCTCTCAATCTTTGCTGTCTTATGTGTCTGTTTCAGATAAGTGGAGAGTTCAATAGACTAGTCACCACCGATCTACTGCAGTCATTCTTAAATGGACTAGATGCCTTGGTGCCAAGTCTTTTAGAGCTGTACAAAGTAGCTGTATCTTCAAGCAGGAGGTTGAGCCTTAGCAGTGTTATGCAGTGCCTTGATAAGGAGGTATGAATAACAATGAACTAATTATTTTACATTTGATTACTTAATTCAATTTTGGTTTCTAAAAAATACTGATAGGCCTACCTGAAAATCACTGATTATTTCATTATTATTATTAAATAATTTGTTCTTTTTTAATTAATAACTGTTTACTTTTTTAATAATCTTTGAAATTGATATTTGACCCTAATCAATATTTACTAACATAGGGATTCTAATTTGTATAATGCCAGTCACTCTGTCTTGTTTACAATTGTTCGTAGGACACAAATCAGAACAGAAGAACAGCTGCCTTACTTGGTCTTCCACACTTCTTTACAGAGGATACTTCGGATATAATCAAGATGTGTGATGTAAGAAAATATATTTACACATTGTTAACGCACTTATGATACTGAATTCATTGCAGAGTAGTAGGGATGGAGAAAAAAATTATTCACTTAACTGTCATGATTTTGTTTTTGTGATATATATTTTTTAAAAAATAAATAAATTAATTAATTAGCTTAATTTTAGTCTTTGTTTATAATAAATAATTGCTCATACAGTGGCTTTTAGCCTAATTTGTGCTTCTCCAGTGGCTTGTTTTGACTGGCATCCCAGCCTTTTAGAGCATATATTGAAATGAAGTAAAATCATGACCTGCTCAGTCACCTGCTTAGTGCAATTGTTATTCTTTTATTGGACCATTTCTATAATTTTATAGACCAAATCTATTACATGCTTTTTGAATTAGGATTGATACTGTCCATTTGTTTAAAGGTTCATGGTGAAACCCTGGATGTCATTATGAAGGGAATGCGTGTTGGACTACTGATTGGACACGAAGGTGTCCTGAATGATGCATTTCCTCTTGATGTCTCCAACGTGGCTGTGGTGGTAGAAAAGACAATTGTTCTCCATAATCTCAGAGACATACCCACTGGCTTTGCTCTGTTAATGGGCACAATCTACTGCCTTAACCTTGAATATCCCAGCAGTATGAGGTACTCCTTTGAATTCCTGCAGAAAGTAATCATGAAGATTAAAACTGACCACTGTTCTGCCAAGATACATGGACTTCGAAACAAACTGCTGAGATATCATTTATAGACTGGTCTCAAACCATACATCGGAGGGAACATGTTACATTTGCAGTCTTTGTCTTCAGTTACTTGACACTGTTCAAATTTGATATTACCGACCATTTCAAGTAAAACCCAAGTACTGCTGAAAAATCTCAGAATTATAAATGTTTAGATGTGTTTTTAATGCAAGGTTGTTAATTTTGAGAATTTCTGAAGTTTTTGCTGAGGGGACACTTATTGTTACTTTGCATTCTGTTCTTTAATTTAGCTGATTATAAGTGTTTAACTGCTGGTGTTGTCATTTAAAATTGCAAAGACTCTTTGTTATAAGAAAGTATGTGAAAGATGAAATTGTTGTGGAATTTTGTAACATAATGAAACCGTTTAATAATAATTCCTTACTTAGAACCTGTTTTCCTGACATAAATTGTATCATAAAACCAATGTTAAATTTATGCAACATTGAACTATTTACAATAAAAATATTTTTGAGCAGATGATTTGTTGATTATGAGTTTTCAATAATGTAGGCTTGTAAGTTGTCTTAACTTGGAGAATCAAGTTGAAACAACGAATGTTCATAATGTAACCTAGTAAGTTGTCTTAACTTGGAGAATCAAGTTGAAACAACATTTGCTAAAGTTGTTTAAACTCAGAGAATCAAGTTGAAACAACGAATGTTCATTAGCTAGTTAACTTGTAAAACACAACATTTTGAGTTGAAACAAAGAATATATTTAAGTTGAGTTAACTCATGTTTTTAAGGCAGCAGGTGAACTTTCGTTTCTAAGTTTAACAGACTTGAAATGTTTTACAGTGTACATGAATCTCTGTATTTGCTATATTGCTATATATATTTAGATGTAAAATGCAGTATATATTTTCCTGATTTCTGAATATTAATGAATGGCAGCTGAATTTTAAATGTAAATTATTTATCAACTGCATAAGCTTTAAACATTTTTTTTAAAATAGGCTACATAAAGTGTTGTATAATGCACAACTAAATTCCCCTATTACTTCAAGAAACAATAAAAAGTATTCAACATCCTAATCCTTCAAATCTGCATGAAAAAAACAACAAAAAAAACAGGGTATTTTATATTATTTTGATTTAATTTTTTTTTTTTTAAATGGACATGAAATTAAATATTTTTTAATTACTTGAAACATAAATTAGCCGTCATGACCCTGGATTTTCACCACTTCATTACCAGACAAACAAAAAGCCCCAAGTGAGTCCATCAAACTCCAGAACAATTCAGCTCCAGATGCTGTTCCATCACAGGATGCAAAGAGTGGCTAGAAATATTAAAAAGAACAAAGAGGACAATATATTAGATATATTACAAAACATAATGATACAGTCAGAGACAGATAGAGGGATGAGGGATACAGTTAGAGACAGATAGAGAATATTAAAAGGTTACAATTGAAGGATAAATTGAAGGATAAATAGATCTTAGTTGTGTGTGTGTGTGTGTGTGTGTGTGTGTGTGTGTGTGTGTGTGTGTGTGTGTGTGTGTGTGTACTTCTTACATTTCATAAATCCCACTGATAATCCATCACTTTGCTGAGAAGAGTGGCAACATGTGGGTTCACTGCAACCTGTTTCTTCTGTACCATTTGCCCTCTTTTTTCTAGATGGCAATTTTCCTCTCTACTTCTTTGTTCTTCTCTCCGGATTAATACATAAAAAGCGCCTAAAGGGTCAGGAAACAGACAATATGTAATTAAGATTGTTTTTAGCTTTTGAGGCTTGTAATCATGTTTTTGAAATTGGACCATTTGTTAGAGCAGTGTTTCTCAACTCCAGTCCCGAGGACCTCCCAGGAAGTTTTATATGTCCACTTATTAAAACACCTGTTTTAACTCATAAGCTTGCTAGTGTTAAAGAGGGAGACATCTAAATCATTCGCCCCAAAAATTATATCTCTTCTCGAGTTGAGAAACATTGTGTTAAAGGCCTATAAAACATCATATATCTATAAAAGGCAAGTTCTGATATTTAATACAGTACATGTGTAAAATGCAGGTACTGAGGTTGTTAAGAATTCAATCATTACCTTTGAATGAACTCCAAGGTACGCTGCCTCCTCCAGGTACTCAAGATTGAATATGTAATATGCTGTGAACAGTATGGCCTTCCAGTGTCCAATTGTCAAAGTGTCTCCTAAAACAATACCACATGTGACAATGGTTATTATTTTTAACTATACCATTTTTACATTTAAACTACAGTACCAGTCAAAAGTTTGGAAACAGTACTATTTTTAATGTTTTTAAAAGAAGTCTCTTATGCTCATCAAGCTTGCAGTTAAAAAAAAAACAAAACAAAACAAAAAAAAAAACAGTAATATTATGAAATATTATTACAATTTAAAATAATGGTTCTCTTTTTTAATATACTTTAAAATGTAATTTATTTTTGTAATGCAAAGCTGAATTTTCATCAGCAAGTACTCCAGTCTTTGGTGTTTTATGATCCTTCAGAAATCATTCTAATATGCTGATTTATGATCAATGTTGGAAACAGTTGTGCTGCTTAATATTTTTTTTATATCCTGAGATACTTTTTTCAGGATTATTTGATGAATAAAAAGTTAAAAAGAACTGTATTTATTTAGAATAGAAATCTTTTGTAACAATATACACTACCGTTCAAAAGTTTGGGAACAATAACTTTTTTTTTTTTTTTAAGAAATTAGTACTTTAATTCAACAAGGATGCGTTAAATTGATAAAAGGTGATGGTAACGATTTATATTGTTAGAAATGTTTTTATTTTGAATAAATGCTGTTTTTATGAATAAATGCTGTTAACGTTTTACTCATCAATGAATCCTGAAAAAAGTATTCCAAAAAAATATATTAACCAGCACAACTGTTTCCATCATTGATAATAACTGAGTATCAAATCATCATATTAGAATGATTTCTGAAGGATCATAAGACACCAAAGACTGGAGTACTTGCTGATGAAAATTCAGCTTTGCATCACAAAAATAAATTACATTTTAAAATATATTAAAAAAGAGAACCATTATTTTAAATTGTAATAATATTTCATAATATTACTGTTTTTTTTTTGTTTTTGTTTTTTTTTAACTGCAGGCTTGATGAGCATAAGAGACTTCTTTCAAAAACATTAAAAATAGTACTGTTTCCAAACTTTTGACTGGTACTGTATATTTTAGTATGGAAGAGTGCATGAACTTTTAAATAAAGTTAACTAAAGGCATTACTAACAAACAATAAGCAAATTACACACACAGAGTATAGCATATTCGTAAAATATATTCGTACTGAAATGTAAGCCAACAAGGGATTTTTAATCTGGCATATAAACGTGCAACAAATATTAAAGTATTACATTATCATTTGGAATTTAAATGACACATCCTCCGTGAGTTTGACCAAGGCGCGAGGCTTTAGCAACGCCGTTTTCATTTCAGCGCCCATGCTAACAGATGACTGCGTGTGCAAATTTGATTTACACCATAAAATAATAAGTGTGCTGCTGATCAACACAAAGTTTGTGTGAATACCAACTGATGTAATTAAAGCATGCAACTCTTAACATGGGAGCCCATAGATTTTCTGCCCATAGCCGCTGTAGCGCCGGGATGAAATGTGTGAAATACTACCGCGACCGCGCTGCTGAAGCCCCGCGCAAGTCTCCTTCGCGTCCCGCGGTAGGAGGATGTGTGATCCGGGGTTACCAATATGAAGTCTACAAGTTACCAAACATGAAAAATAAGAAACTGAAAGTCACTTACCACAGAGTTGAGAAGCACTCATGCGCTACCCAAAAGTTAAACCGCAGCGCAACCCCAGAATGCATTGCAGTTTAGAGCAAAATTGCTGTATTATTAGAAAACAGCCAGCTGCTGTAAAATAATGCTGGAATTTTTTACAGCAATCCATTACAGTGTACCATGTGAATAGGTCACTTCAGCTGGGCTTTTGACCTTTTATCTTTCTTTTGTTTCAATAAAACTCTCAGCTGTGCAGATCAGAATTAGCACTAGGGAAACGCTCTGTCTGCTAGATAGTAAGGAAATTTTACTATCTTTCCTATTTTAAGGGTAGGTTAATATGTGGAGAAAACATTAGAAAGACTTCCCAACCGGGAAGTACCACACGTGGAAAGAGGTCTCTAAGGTAGGTCCAAACTAAAGAGGAAGGGACTACTACAAAAACAATGATTGGTGACAGAGAAGGAGCTCTGCCTAGAGGAAGAGACAGGTTTACCGTTAGTGAAACCATATCATGGACAATACATCATATGGGATTATCATATACCTCATTGACTCTTTTAATCTTGTGCAGTCTGTGTTTGGCCTCACACATGAACACGGACACACGCTCTATCTTGTTTTATCCTTTGTTTTGCCTGTTCTTAATCTAGAGATCTGTGACGCAGTGTTTTCTAACCATATTGATTTCCATCTGATTTCAGATACTAAGGGACTGCTGGCATCAAGTTTCAAGCTTACTTTATTTATAAAGCACATTTAAAACAACCTTGGTTGACCAAAGTGCTGTACAAGATATATCTAGATCCATCCCAACTTTCACAAGACATTGAACGCACAAGAGTACAAATAGGTTTTTAAAAGACTTCTAAACTCAGACACTGTGTCATTATCAGAAAACTGTGTAAGATGCTAAAAGAAAACACATCTCTGAAATGGTTCTGTCAAACTGTAACAAGCCTTGTGTTTTGTTTAAAACTATTGATTCAGTTCTTAATGCCTCGCAAATTATCTGTGTTGATGCCACCCCTGCTGTCTGTGAAAACTTTCTTCACTTTTTTTATTGATAAGGTCACTTCCACCAGGGCTCTAATCTCACCTTCTGCTTACGACCCCTCAGTCTCTGTCCCCTGCTCTGCTGTCTTTGACAAAATTGAGCCTGTGACTTTGTCTGTGTTACAGGAGGTTGTTGGGCATTTGAAGTCCTCAGGTTCACCACATTATGCTGTCCCTCCTCGACTTTTTAAGGAGGTTTTCCCCACTGTAGGGTCATCTGTTCTTGCAGTTGTCAATAGCAGTCTCTCCTCAGGTGTGGTCCCTGCAAATTTTAAACACGCGGTAGTGCAACCTCTGATTAAAATCCTGGTCTGGATCCTGCAGACCTTAATTTTAAGCCTATCTCCAAACTACCCTTCCTTTCAAAAATTCTTGAAAAGATAGTCTGCAGTCAATTAATTGGCCTTTTTTAAAGACCAAAATATTCTCGAAGTTTTCCAGTCCGGTTTTAAAACTCTACACAGCACAGAATCTGCTCTTTTAAAAGTTTTTAATGATATCTTTTTAGCTACTGACTCTGTGTTATTCTTGTACTTCTTGATTTAACTGCTGCGTTTGACATTGTGGACCATGAAATCCTGATCACTTGTTTAGAGCGGTGGGTGGGCATCAAGGGCATAGCACTGGAATGGCTCAGGTCCTACTTGAAATGTTGGTCCTTCTGTGTCAGCTGTGGTGACCCTGAGTCCTCCTCTGCTCCTCTCTCTTGTGGGGTCCCTCAGGGTTCAGTTTTAGGCCCTCTTCTCTTCTCTTCTCTCTTTATTTGCTTCCGCTTGGTTCAATAATTGGAAAGCATGGCATGTCATTCCTCTGTTAGCCAGATTTATGTGCCTCTTAAAAAGAATGACACTGTTAGACTGCTACTCGAGTGTGTTGAAGATATAAAAGCCTGGGTGGCTCTTAACTTTTTAAGTTTCAATGCACAAAAGACAGAAGTGTTGGTTTTTGGTGGCACTAATGGGACTCCTCCTGTTGATGTGGGTGCCTTTGCCCAGTACACCAAGCCAACCATCACTAACCTAAGGGTTTAAAATTGACTCTGACCTTAAGCTCGACAGTCAGATCAGGGCAGTCGTTAAATCGAGCTTTTTTCAATTGAGGCAGCTGGCCACAATAAAGCCATATCTTCCGAGGCAACATTTTGAGACAGTAATCCACGCCTTTGTTACCACTTGGCTGGATTACTGTAATGCACTGTATGTGGGGGTTAGTGGCTCTTCTATAGCCCGTCTACAGATGGTACAAAACGCTGCGGCGCGGCTTTTAACTGGAACACGTATACACAAGCACACTTCACTGGCTGCCCGTACATTTTAGGATTCAATTTACAATTCTTTTATTTGCTTTTAAATTCCCAAAAACAGTCTTGCCCCACCCTATATTTCAGAGTTGCAACATCCTTACACACTCACTCATTCTCTCAGGTCAGCTGATCAACTGCTCCTGAATGTGCCCAAAACAAAGCGTAAACTCAGGGGGGACCGTGCTTTTGCCGTGGCAGCTCCTAAACTGTGGAATGATCTGCCTCTGCCTATTAGACAAGCCTCTTCACTGTCTGTTTTAAATCTCATCTGTTTTAAATTTCCTCCACTGAATTCGACTGCTGCAGGATGCTGAGGGAAAATTTGCATCCAGGGTTCGCCAATCCAGGGAACTCTCTTAAACAATAAAAGCGCCCGTTATCACTTCAGGCAGGGGAAAGGTGCTGTGTGCAAGTGGTACACCCAGCCCGTTGTCTGTAACTGTTCATACCCAAAAGCACATGGGACGAAACTGGCTCAACACAGAGATTATAAAATCCCACAAAGGTATTGGATGTCGCCCAGCCTGTTGCTCTACAGATGTCTGTTAGAGAGGTGGCATTGGCTAGAGCCTAGGAGCATGCAACAGTTCTCCTGGTGTTTGCACACACTCCTAAATGGCACGGCATGCCTTGGGCCTGGTATGCCAAGGCAATGGCATCCACAATCCAATGAGCCATCCTGTTTGGAGACAGCCTTCCCCTTCTGCTGTCCCCCAAAACAGCCAAAGAGCTCCTCAGAGCTTCTGAAGCTTTGTGTGTGGTCCAAGTAAACATGTAGGGGGCGTACTGGACACAGCAACGACAAGGCTGGGTTTGCTTCATCCCAAGGCAGTGCTTGTAAGCTCACCACTTGGTCCTTAAAAGGGATAGTGGAAACTTTCACATCACGTGAAACACGTGAGAGTATGCTGGACCGAACTCACAGAAAATAGCTTACTCCACATTGCTACATAAGGTGAATAAATGAACTCAAATGAAAATTGTTTTAATATTGTACAGAACTCAATCAGCACCTGACACTGTGTCCTAACCAGACGCGATAAGATTCCAGCGACAAGCATTTTATCTGTCTACACAGACTGATCTCATGAAATGGCGTATGTATGACACGCCAATTCGTATTTCCATTTTTGGCATGCTATCAACACGCATAATCGCTTTTTAGCGTGTTTATCAACGCCGTTGACTTAACGTTACATTACTCTCTATATAAATATATATGACCTACCCCTACCCCGTCTCTAAACCTACCCGTCACTGGGGTTAATACCATTTATGAGTCTTCCCCTACCATCCTAGTAAAAAAAATATCGCTCCCCAGATGTAGATATACATTTTGCTTCGTTTCGCTCAGACATTTAACGGCGTAGACATACACGCGGAATCACTCGGACATTTAACGGCGTAGACATACACGCGGAAGATGACGGCGTGGACATACACGCGGATAGCTCAAAATGCGTATAGATAACACGCCACCTGACTTGAAAGTGGCGTGTATGTTTACGCAAAGTCATGATGTCATGTTGGTCTACAAGAAAAGTAGGGTCAGGTATTCGTGTTTAGGCAATAAGCACTGTGATTGACATGACAATGCAGTTGTTCTCAAACTTTTTTTGATCATGCTCTAGAAAATCTAGCGCCCCCCCCCAACCCCAACCCCAACCCCAACCCCAACCCCAACCCCACATCACCTCTCAATACCAAAAAAAAATCACTAAAAATGATGAAGACAGAAAGATTTTTTAAATTGAACACTTGCAATGAAAAACACCTGCAAAATGTTCCCTTATAATGTCATTTAATCGTTAACTATAACAGTATTAGAGAATAATAGATCAGGGGCCGTATTCACAAAGAATTTTAAGGCTAAAAGTAGCTCCTAACTGGCGAATTTAGGAGCAACTCCTAAAAATAATGGGCGTGTCACTTGTAATTTTAGGACTCCTAATTTTTTTGACTAAGAGGAATTCACGAAGCATTTTAGCCCTAAAAGTAGCACCTAAGCCTGGGACAGCTTAAAAGAAGTCGAGAGGACTCTTAACTCACTAAGACCTATTCACAAACCGCTTTTTGTGGCATTTCACGTTGCGATGTTTTGAAATGCGTATGCGGCGGCTACAGGAGCTTCCAATCGCGAGGGAACAATTGACCCTTCGCTAAGCCACGCCCGAAAACCGCCACAGGCCAATCGTGGCTTAGCAACCGTAACTAGGCGCGGGAGGTCTGGCAAGCTTTCGAGCGAGGGAAACATGCCGAAGCGTTGTGCGTATGGATTGTGCAAATCTGATACCCGGTATCCTAAAAGTTTGGACGGGGTGGTGGATTTTGTTCCCTTCCCGAAACCTAAAACCCAAGGGGAGAAATGCCGGGCGTCATCTTCATTTATATAGTGCTTTTAACAATGTAGATTGTTCCAAAGCAGCTTTACATTGATAATAGGAAATTAAAAGTAAAGTGTTTTGGCTTTATAGCAGCTCTAGAATAAAGTTATTGTCCAGCTCGTGGATCAAGCAGTGTGATTAAAGGCAAGACAGAGGCTCACTGACATAACTTAAAGTTAACAGTTACTTAAAAATATATTTCAGCATTTTGTTAATCGACGGCCAAACTAGTAACGTTACCCCAATCCGATCGCGACTCTCCCGGTGTTAGTTCTAGTAAAAGTAAAAGGTAGTTAGTAAAAGGAGGGAACATCACGGGGCTTGCCGGAGATCACCAAGGAAAAGGTTGGTATGCAAACTTAATCAGTTCATAACAGTAAGTTAGTCACTTATGTGACCCACGACGTGTAAACAGTAGCCTGGCGCGCTAAAAATACAAGCGGGAGAAATGTTATCATTGCAAAGTGGTCAGGCTAAGTCGTGTGTTTATTCCACAATACATATGGATAAGCTGTTTGTTTTATAAATATTAGAGTATTTTCAAATTTCAGTTACCCTGCTGGGCATGCACATAGCTGTTCCTCAAATTTGTGTTTCCCATTTGAATGGTCAGCGTAGGCTGCTGCTTGCGCTTGGACCTAACGATTTAACTACAATTTTGATGAAATTATTCTCTAATCGTTTGCATATTATGTCGTGGATATAGCCCTCGAATGCATACAGCAGTATTGCACTCTCATATTTTCACCTGTTCGGCAAAAATGACTAATTATCTCCTTAGGAATGTCTGAAACCAGTGCATACATACTGTAATAGACGTGCCTGGCGCAAAAGCTTGACAGGCTTAGCAACAGTAACTAAGGAGGGCGGGGCTTAGCGAAGGGTCAATTCTGCATTGTAGGCATAACTATAGGGATGCAATAACGCCACCAACAACAGCCAAAACTAGGCTACTCATTGCATGTAAATTAATTGTAACGTTTCATTGTGAATCAAATTAAAATGTTCTTCTCTTTGCAAACGTAGGCAGAGGCATATAGTGACAGATTAATTCAATAATGTTGCAAAGATATTGCATCAATCCATATGTTTCATTAGGCTACTAGGCTATTTGTTTTGCCTTACTCTTTATTCATTTAGGCTATTTATTCAGTTATTCATCATCTTCCGTCCTTTGCACTACTTGTGTAGCGCACGCATTCTCAGACCTGTCACCTGTCACTCATCATCGTAGGGGAGGAGTTTGGAATCATTCCCGCGTTACAATCATCAGCCAATCAAGGTGGTCACTTCAGTCCAGCTCGTGCATGAGTAATGACGTCATCCATAGCAACGAAGACTCACTCTTAGTTTAGGAGTTGTCATTTTTCTTTACTAAGAGCAGGTCTGAAAGGCGTTGTGAATAACTTTTAAGAGAAAACTCCTAGCTAAAATCTTTTAGTGCGATTTAGGAGTACTCCTAGTGGTAAGATAAAATGCTTTGTGAATACGGCCCCAGAACAACTTTTAATTTAAATAAACCAAAAATGTAAATAATATGCTGGAACACGACAGTGGAGCGGAGCATTCACAATAGCTTCTTGTGATGCTGTCCGCTGAAGAAGTGCTTTTCTATGGCGAGGAACTTCTATGTCGCGCTTGTTCAGACGATGACAAGTCAACTGTCTGAAGAAGAACGATTCAGTCGGATTGGAGTTTGGTGCCGATTTACAAAGGCAGAGCGCCAACCGCTATTCCCGCACTTGAACACTGTTGCAATGGCTGTTTTCTGGACCAAAGATATCTTTAGAAGCGTCGGCGGGGGCGAGTTTCCTCTGAACTGGTTTGGGGGGAAAAAATCACGCATCCACACCAGATGAAAAGCTAGTACGAGATGCGACAAAATCAATCAAAAAATCACAGCCAATCAGGAGAGCATGTGGACGGAGTCTCTCTCTGCAAATGCAATGCACTCACAATGAAATAAATAGTACAAAAAGTCTGGTTAAAAAATAATTTAACGCATGTCGCTTTGCGTTTGGTTAGGACACGGCCATTCTCACGACTAAATAAGTAATTGCAGTCCTGACCTAAAGAATAGCCTGGGCTGGGACACTATATCTGCCAGAAATGATTTGTTAGCATTAGCAAAGGTCCCTACAGTGTTTCTCCTATTGCGACCTTGGAGGTTCAAGGTCAAATATTTAGGCAAATTGTATTTTTAGGGAAGATGTTTCGAAGGTAAACTGAAGCACTGAGCTAATCTGGTATTTAATTATGATTTAAATACTGATTTCAGTGCTATTAATTAAATGTGTTAAATTAAAACATGATTTCTCAGATGGTTGCATCCTCAAATTTAAAAGTGTCCAGATAATTAAAATCCGCAGGGATTGTGGTCCATCACTTTATTTCTTACAGTGAGCACTACTGCAGAAGAGCATTATGGGATATATTGTCTCTGTGGAGAAATATTTAAAATGAACAAGGAACATGAATTACAGCTTACACATTCAGGAATAAATTAAATAATTAATCAAATAATTAATCTGTCTACTTATTGTGTTATCTTAGTAATGTAAAGCTGTTGACACTGCATTACAGATACATTTTCCAAATTCCCAATTTCACCCATGTGTTATGTACAAATGTGTAGTTTTGTTTCGCTCCTAATTATAACTTGTGTTACACAGCACTTCTAATGATGGCAGTAAAAAGTGTTACACCCATTGATCTTTTTGTTTGAGGTTTTGCAAACAGGAAATGACATGGGCCAGGCTGTCTGAGAGATGGAAAGCCACTTTGACTCAAGTTCTCAAAGGTTAGCAAAAAAAGCGTAACGCTGCAGTTTGCAAGGAAGGAGACCAGAGGCCGATCTCTTGAATAGATGTCAATGGAGGAGAGGCTTCACTACGCTGAATCAACTGCTTTTGTGGGAAAAAAAAACAGCTTATCATTTATTGAATCTTCAACATGTTTGCTCTTATAATTTAAAAATAATTTTGGATTATCTATTTTAAGAGTTGATGGTGGAATAAATGCTGATTAATAGGAAAAGTCAATTTCACAGCCACAATGTTGTGATTTTTGTGACTCAGCACAGCACTTCTCATTCATTTCTATGGTTAACGGAACTGTGAATGAAATTCAATGACTTCAAGGCTATAAAGTGATTGGTTATCAAGGCACACATGATAGTAGTAGAGGCCTGGACCTTCGTATCTCCTAATAATAATACCATCTCTGATGGAGAATCCAGATCTTGAGCTACATGTTTCGACTACTGCTAATCTGTGGAGTTATGCTTGGTACACATTGTATGATTTTGTATGAAAGATGACCAATAGTGGTGATTTGTGTGGTCGTGGCTCCTAAACGGTGGTCGTCGTACAATGAAAGAGGCTTGTTGTTCACGGTTTTTTAACCAAAGATAGCCTGCGATAATTTTCTGACAGTGAGTGAGTTTACATGCACCCCTCATAATGTGGTTATAATGGGATTTTTGCAATATTGCGATTAAAGCTGCAGTAGGGAGTTTTTAGAAAACGTTGACTTTTTTAGAAAACGTTGCCTGAAAATTTGAACAAGCACAACTTACAGGTCACTCCCCCTCGCTCTCTGCCGCGCTACAGCCCTCCCTCCACAGCTCCTCCCCCACAAGGGCCACCGATGACGGTGGATAAACAGTTATGGCACATTCACTGGTAGGGACGAAACATCAACAATATGCTTTACATTGACTATGGCCTGCCCATACTTTGACTACAAACTTGGTCCTAAAATCATTACGTATTTTGCAATACATGTAATGTAACTTTATAACGTTGCACTCTTTCTAAATAGCTAGTAAGATAATATAAGGGTAACTATAACGTCACAGTATGCAAGTAATTATTCTAGCGATGTGTAATGCTAAATAAGGTTTGCTAGTACATTTCAGCAACATGACAAGCCAGTGAATTAGCAGGTTTCAATTGTTGCTTTGCACAGTGCGTGACATTTTATCTGTATGTTATGCGGCTAGAGTTTTGACACGGAGTCAATGGGCTCCGACGGGCTTGTTTATCGTCATCTGTCTTTTTCCGTTTACCTGTCTTTGTCGTATGAGCAGGTTCCACTCGAGAAATTGGCAGTTTTGGTTGTTTGTCCGCCATTAGCACAGCTGCGGCACACCGGCAATCTTGATTTTGAACGTCGGTATGCGCTGTGCGAGAGAGGGGTGTGATCAGTGCGTACACAAGCTTGATTGACACTGCTAAGACACTCCTCCTGGCTCTGATTGGCTGTTTCTGACCGGGAGCGGTGTATTTCTGCAAATGGCAATAGGACCACTGGGAGGAGCCAGAGGAGCTTGATTTTTTCACAGATTATCTGTCTCATATTCTACTGTCAGGACATTAACAAATATGTAAAAAATAAATTTTTACAAAAGTTACCTACTACAGCTTTAAACTTTACCTCATGTTAACGCAATACTTCGATCAAAGGTGAGGAGTTCTGCTCGTGTCATGTAAACATCTTACTGAGATAAAGATCTTACTCTGATTATTAGAAATAATCGCATTGTTGGTGCGCATGTAAACGTAGTCATTGTCAGGAATGTAGCATGGTCATCTCTCGGTGTGTTTGCTGCTACGACCTACATCTACTGACTAGCCGGTAAAACTGCAACACGAATCGGTGTATTGATCAACACGACACGGCGCTAAAACTTAAAACTACTTATAAGCTGCATTTGCAAAACTGCCATGCCAAGTTGTAACGCTTTTCCCTAACCATGACCGCGTCTCCTCTTTCGCTTCCTCCTCTTTTCTTTTCAGTGCACATTAAAAACCACAATTGCCAAAGTGCGATTCATCTTGCTCTATTTGTTCACCACTAGCACATGCTGATGAGGTTTTATTCTTCTATACTAACTTAGCCTCTGATTCAACAGGTGTCATCATCATACAGTCTACATGTCGTACCCAAGATTATTAGATTCATGTCGTACAGTGTGATTTGCAATATTATAGGATTGCTGAAATCGCTTATAGCAGGCATTAAAGTGTAAGTTTGCCAATTTTCAACCTGCTTTGTATTGTTACAATATAGTACGTAAATGAACAATGTTTACTCTTTCTCTGTGCAACTTGGACTGAGAAATTCCTGTTTACTTGTCAACAAAAGTGACAGCTCTTTTCAAAGCTCTTCCACAAAGAACCTTTCAGTGAACAGTTCTTAAAAGAACAATTTTTCTTAGTTTGATGAACATTCTAATAATGTGAGGAACCGTTGTCCACCATAAAGAACTTTTTGTGCAATGGAAAGGTTCAATGGATGATAAAGTTTCTTCACAGAACCGTTGAAGCCAGAAAATAACCTCTATCTTTCAGTATGTACAAGATAAACTGACAAGTCGCACGAAAACATTCATGCAGCGTTCATTTCACCTTTAGTAAGACTTGAGCATGCGAGCCTCACAGGCTGTATCAGCGCAATCACAGGATGCTGAGCCTCACGCGCTTCTGAAGACGATAACGTTTCCCTTTGACATGTACGTAGTTGCTGTTTCGCTTCTGGCGTGCGTATGCATGCGATTCTTCCTCTGTATATTCAGAAGTCGAGCCCGCCTGCCGCCAACTCATTTTCCTTCATGAGCCTGCGAGACCTGCTCTGACCTCCTCATCTCTGCACGCTGGAAAAATAAATAAAAATAGACAGTTTTGATAGTAATAGTAGCTAGTTAACAGTTTAATAATAGCTTTTAGTGTTTTTTTTTTTTCTTCTTCTTTAGTGAATTTCAGTTCTTAGCCATTAGACATGTCAATAATTCATTAACTTAGTTAATTCATTAAATCAGGTAGCCATCTCTGTGGTTTTCTGTTTACACTACAGACAACACCCTTATGATCAAACTGGGGAAAAAAAAAACAGTTCTCATTCTGGTATAAAACCATAACCTTGTAACCTCAAAAATGTGCCTCAAAACCACAATAATGCACAGTCAGCAGATCTAAGAAAGCTAAAGAAAACTTACATTGTTTAATCAGCATTGCTCTCTTTAAGATTATATATTGTTTTATGCACTTATTTATTTAGTTGAGGTCAAAAGAATATGACTAAAATTATCAAACATTAAGAAATGAATGCCACCAAATGTCACACTGCTGCAGATACCCGCTAGCATTGTCATAAGTCATTCGGGTGGTGGAGCACCAGCTATTCTATTTCAAATCCGTTGTCTTTGTTCATGGGTCTCAAGAGACTAAGGCTTGGCTGGTTCGCATGGTCATGTTGACCCCTGCTGGTGGGTTCTGTAACTACACCAAAATTGACAGTTATCCAATGGATCTGTGTATTTTCTTGATAAAGATCAAGTTATAATCAAATAAAATAACAATAATAAAAAACCTGCATTAAAAAAATAAAATAAAATTGTAGGCCTATATGGCTTTTTTTTTTTTTTTATAAAGATTTTATCGTTTTTTCCCCCCTCATTTAAAATTCTTAATCCATAACGAATAATATGTCAGGTTTATTCAATTCAATTTTGATTTGAACGATGTAGAAACTATTCTTAGCATGAGGCTATTTATAAGTTTAAGAGCTAGTACAAAAAAAAAAAAACTATGCAAAGTTTGGTTATGGATTAAAATATCTGAAGTAGTGTGCAGTATGTCTTTGTGGAGAAAAAGGGCTGGGCCCGTATTCATAAAGAATCTTAATGCAAAGAGTAGCTCCTAGTGACAAAATTCTAAGAAAATTCTTAGAAATGTGGGCGTTTACTCTTAAAATTAAAGAAAAAATCCTAGTAAAGAAAAAAGTAAGTCAGAAAGCATCTTAACCCTTAAAAGAGGTCTTAAGGTCAAAATTGTTAGGAGCACGGGCGAGGACTTTTAAGAGGCTTAAGAGATTCTTTAGCAGAGGAGAAAATGGCAGAAAGACGAAGAGGGAGAAGAAATGTGTTGCAGACAATGGATGACAGTGAGTTAATAAGACGCTATAGATTAGATCGTGCAGGGATCATGTTTGTGACAGATCTTTTTAGAGACACGCTAATATCTCCAACACAGCACAGAAATGGCATAGCGCCTGAAATGAAAGTAATCACTACATTACGATATTTGGCAACTGGGAAAATTCCATGTTTGATACATTAAAACCAACATTCAATCCACCACTTAAATAGACATGCCAGCAATCAGTGCAATTGGAAAGAGTGGAACAATTTTTATCATTCTAAGCCAAGCAAATACCTTATAGGAAATTAACAGCATGGTAAATAAAAAAAAAGGATTTATATATATAATGTGTGTGTGTGTGAGTGAGAACGGTCAAATAGGAAAAATTACGCATGTAATTTCAAAATGAAGGCTTAGAATAGACCCTATACTTAAAATCACTTTTTTTTCCCCTTCTTGGACAACCAACCAATCACAGTCTTCAAAAGATTGTGTCATACATAGCAACGGGGTCAACCCCGCCTCCTCACTAAGATGAAAGTTTTTGTCTTTTCCTTACTCAGAGTTGCTCTCAGATCGGTCCCGAATTGCTCTTAAGCTAAGACTCCTACGTAAAAGTTTTTAAGCTAAATTAAGAGTTTTCTGAGAGGATTCTTAGAATCTTTATGAATACGGGCCCTGATATTTTGTTTAAATCCCCATCTTCTCTTAGGGGTTTGGAACGAGTTGGTGTTAGAAAAAATATCATTTTATTAAAACTTTGAAAAACTTTAAATTACGGCTGCAACAAATCGAACTGTTACACGTGAAATTAAATAATAAATAATAATAATAATGTACCAGGGTCACGACATAAGACTCGCAGACGTAATGACGTCTCGTGACGTAATGACGTGCGGTGCCACATCTCATAACAGTGACCAGACCAGTCCAGCGACATTCCTCAGCAGGTACTACTGTATCTTGTGCTTTCTGATCAATCCGTTATTCGGTCTTTACTGTTTAATATAAATCTCTTTGCAATGCATGCAATTGCCGTTCGGCTCGCGCATGTTCTATCAGAGACCAAAGAATTGAACTTTAGTCAGAAGCGCGAGACTTTCAATGCATTCCATGCTATGCATGAAACAACACTGGAGTTTGATAATTTGATAAGTTACGCTGCTCATATCTAGACGACAGCCGGAATGCAAATTACAAAATTACGAATTGCAAACTGTAAAACCCTGCGACAATATGCATGATTTAGTTGTGATAAAAAAAAGAAAAAAAAAGAAAAAAAGTTTCAGGTGATTATTTTTAGTTCATTCGGTTCAGCAGTATTTTTTTTGATATGTGTACAAACAACACTTTTTAAATAAATAGTTAACCCAAAATAACATTTCTGTCATTATTTAATCATAGTACATGTCTTTATCTGTAATTTTTTTTATTGGAAATTTTGGGGTGAACAATTCCTTTATCCTCTTAGTGTCATTGCTTTTGTATTGCTCTTGATTTGCCAATAACTAAACATTTTTTCCCATCCTCAGCAATGTCAACAAAGGAATCAAAGCCAAATCTCAGCGATTCCCAGGTAACAGAAATTATCAAACGTCTCTATGGCTTGACCGTGTCCGTCATTCGACCGTTGCCCAGTTATGATGATCAGAACTTTTACGTGGCCCCCAGTGAGGGTGGAGAATATGTATTAAAGGTTATGAACTCAGCAGACAGTCACAACATCACTCTTATTGAGTTACAAACACACTCTATGAACTTCTTACACCAAAGAGGCCTTCCCGCCCAGACCGCTTTTCCCACTCTGACTGGACAACTCATGAGCTTGGAGGAGTTTGGTAAGAGTACCTGCTAGTTATTAATTTCATTAAATATTAAGTTATAAAATACCCTAAGGCCTGTTGTTAGGGGTTTAAAAAAAAGGTTTTTCAGAAAGGTGTATGGATTTATATTGTAAATCAAATGCTAATTAACAAATGTGTTATTTTATTTCTGTTATCACAGATTGTGGTTTTGGCATGCAGAAATATTTAGTGCGCTTACTTGCCTACCTGCCTGGCACTACCATAGCCAAAATTACCTGCAGTCCTCAGATCTTGTACAACGTTGGAAAAATGGCCGCCACATTGGATACAGTTTTACTGCAAGTAAAATCTTTAATTCCATTACATTCCTTTGTTAAAGGAAAACTTTAACGCTAAAATGACTGCTCTCTCATTATTTACACATTAAGTTATTTCGTTCACGGGCTGCGTTTCCTAAAATCATTGTAAGCCTAAGTACCTACTGGTATCCATACCAAATGGTAACAATTCTTACTTTAAAGAGCTATTTCTATTAGATTAAACCCATGTAGAGTAGGTTTGGTGGTATTAATTAATGTATTTAGGTTGAATCAGCAATATTAATGACAGTTTACATGACAGCGATGTATTTAAAACAGTTTTTTTTACTTCGCATTTTTCGCATAAAGACAACAATGATCCCCGCTCACGGATCCGTGAAAACAGCTAAAAACGCTGTATTATTCATGCCAGGCCAGTAGGTGGCAATGCCACTTTGTAAAGAAACGCTATGCACCTATAGACTGAATGCTTAATACACATGCACGTGACGTCACCGTTTTCACAAAATCAAGTTTTTATACTTTACACAGAGACGATAACGGAAAACTTGCACTTTGAAACCTGTTTTTTTAAAAGTTTGTGTTTTCAAGGCCCCAAAACGCCATAGTCGTGTAAATGAATGGCCAAAACACGTCAGTTTTCAACTAAAAACTGAAAACTTTTTATGCGTTAACAGCTCTTTAGTTGTTACCAATTTTTTTTGTGCCGTTTTTGCCTTTTATTAGAAGAGGACACTAGCTAGACAGGAAGTGAGATGGGAGAGAGGGGGTGTCGGGAAAGGTCCACCAACTGGGACTCGAACTCGGGTCGGCCGAAGCTAGCCTGGTTAAAACCAGACCCTTCTCAGTTGAAACTGAGTGTAGGGTCTGGCGAAGCTATGTAGACAAATCATTTCCAAAGGGGCGTCACCAACCGACGTAGCTCAAATTCCTCTGATAGTCTAAAACCAATCAGATCGATGAAGGAGATGACGTATGCTTCGAGTGTTGTTCTTTGCTCCGGTTTTAAGGAAAACGGTAAGTTTAAATCGCTCAAAACAGACGCGATAACTGATTCGTTTATATATACTGTCTATGATTCGAACGAGTGATGTTCCACGGCGGCATCCATCTTTGTAATGAAATCTCATTCAGCGTCGCTGCGCTGTCGTCATCATGTAAATCCCTCCCCAAACGTTTCTGATTGGTGCCGCGATTTCGGCGGCACAGAAATGAGTTTGAATGGGCTCTTCTCCAGACTATCCTGGAGAGAGAATTAAAATTCGCCGGAAGTAGTCTGGGTTTTCCCAGGCTAGGCCGAAGCACAACAGCGCTACAGGAATCATCTTAGAGTTACGAGCTGTTGATTATTATTAGTGCGCTGCTGCGGTTATGTTATCAGAGTGCGCGCTTCAAAGCCAGATGTATTCTGATTGGCTGTCAATGTTTTCTGCCAAAAAAAAAATCGTTCGAACAGCGATTTCAACATTATCGTTCCTCTGTGGCGGTATAGTTATAGCTGTGATGTTGACTCTGCTATTTTTCACATTTACCGATGCTCTGCAAAATTTTACTGGCGAAATCCAGTTATTCCAGTAGGAATCTGCGCAATCGGGAGTTCTGCGTGATTTCCCCACGCAGCTTTTGCTCATTTTCAAGATGGTCACGTTATTTCGCCACATTGAAAGCTGCTTGGTTTGAAAGTGACTTCCATGTGAGTTATGCTTCAAACATCACTACACTATTGACAACGGACCTTTTTTTGCTAATTTTGCTAATGTGACTGTTTTTAAAACCTTATGGTTATATATTCTTAGTGTGAAAATTCTTAGTGTTTTTGTCCTTGAATTTTTTCATAAGGTTTCTCATTTTATTTCCTGCATTTGTTTTTGTTTATTTTTTCTTGTGAAGATGGAGCATCCAAACATCAGTTCCCTTCAGAGAGAGAACTTTATATGGAATCTCGCCAGCGTTCCTCTCTTAAATCAGTATCTCCATGTGATGGATGGGGACCCTGTACAAAAGGTTGTTAAAGCCGTTATTGAGCAGTACCAGATCCAAGTCATGCCAAAACTACCATTGTTTCGCAAGTGTAAGACATTATTTGAATTTAAAGTATTTCACTCCGAAGTCAACGCAGTCCTTATAACATTATTACTGCATTGCAGGCATTAACCATGGAGACTTCAACGACCACAATCTCTTGGTGAAACCTGATGGACCGTCAAAGTACAAGATCTCTGGGATTCTTGATTTTGGAGACATGAGCAGTGGGTATTTCATATTTGAACTGGCCATAACTATCATGTACATGATGATTGAGAATCCCAATCCGGTCGGCGTCGGAGGGCCAGTGGTGGCGGGATGGGAAAGTGTTTTTCCTCTCAATGAGGCAGAAAGAGATTCGCTGTATTTGCTCGTTCTGTGTCGGTTTTGCCAGTCTCTGGTTCTGGCCCGGCACGCTGTGATCCAGCAGCCAGAGAACGAGGAGTACTTGATGATCACGGCCAGGACAGGTGTGCAGCTGCTCAGTCGTCTTTGGGAGCTGGGTAAAGAGGAGGTGGAAAGAGTTTGGTTCCAGAGTGCAGCACAGTTCAGCCAACCCTGACTGAGCACTGAAGCATGACAGCTTGCTCCAAAAATATATGCAATATAAACCCAAATCCATCAACTTTCTTCCATGGAAGACTAACTGTGAAATTTGAAATCAATGAGGACTGGGACTGTCAAGCCCCAAAATGCCCAAAAAAATCACCATAAAAGTGGTCCAAAAGTATTTACTTGCAATCAATGATGATGTCAGTTGGTGATTTTGTTGGAAGGGAGGGTGATATGAAACATGCACTTAAATAACATTTTCATTGTGCTCTTTTCAGTTGCTGTCGGGTAGAGCTGGGCGATTTTTTCTCCTAAAAAAATCTGTGATTTTTTTATAAAAAACTCGATTTACGATTCGATTCGATTTTCCCCGGCCATTTAAAACAAAATAACTGCGAACTGTAAATATATTTTAAAAATATATATTTACTGTATGTAATTAAAGTGCATCAACATAAACAAAATTGCAATTGTAAACCCTTTCTCTAAATGAAAAGTCACTGTGCAGTGTGCAACAAAGATTATTAAACATCCAAATTATTTATACTGTATTTGGATTGAGCTAATAAAACAACAACAAATCCTGAGGTAACTCTTATGCCTGGTTCAGATTACACGATTTTTTTGTCTGTTACGATAGTCACTGTGTCAGATTACACGATTTTGACTCCTAAAAATCTTGTCATGTCGTGGACAAGAAACATGTCAGACTGCATGTTGTTTTCCGACCAGTCATCGCGAGCCGTTTCACACACTCATTCACTCGCACATATACACAAGCTCACTCACATAGTCTACACACACACACACACACACACACACACACACACTCACTCGCACATACACACTCACTCACATACACACACTCTCTCTCTCTCTCTCTCACACACACACACACACACACTCACTCGCACATACTGTACACACTCACTCACATACACACACTCTCTCTCTCTCTCTCTCTCTCTCACACACACACACACACACACACACACTCACTCACTCACTTCGCGCGCTGTCGTCGTGGAGGACCGTTAAAAATTAAACATGCTAACGTTAGTCTTTTTGTCGTGATGTCGTTTGTCGTGAAGCATCGAGGGCTGCGCCGCAGGGAGCGTGCTACGGAAACCCTGAAGAAAGATTTGGCGAATGCAAAATGTATGTATACGCTATACTGAAGAGGGGGAGAAAAAAAATCTAAAAAATCTATTTTTTGAAAATATGAATCGATTTGACCTACCAACTCGATTTTTAAATCAAATCGATTTTTTTCCCAGCCCTACTGTCGGGTGGAAACCTTGTATCTTCAAAACACACTACTTTTCAGGAAAATGTAAAAAAAGACTATTTGTCCACCATTTTAAATTTGAGACAAGCTAACACTTTAATGTAACTCCAGGATTATTGTAGGACTACTTATATGATCCTTCAGTTTTTGAGAGAACACTCATGATGCACAAAATTAATTATTAACTAATATCAAAAATACCATGCATGCCATCATTTCTTTAATAAAGCAGCAGATGTTTATTTTTTAATGGTGGACCAATTAATTTTTTTGTCAAGGTTAAGATGGACACATTTATGTTTTAAGAGAAATCGAGATACTTTTGTATTAGTTTAATTGTTTGTTTCATTTGTCTTATTCAGTGCCTTTTTTTCATCCAAGAATAAATAACCCAACTGAAAGTATTTTCTACAAAACAGGACATTATTAAAACTGCACAATTCATAGAGTATGATCACTCAAGTATTATGTTCTGCATATCAGTATGACGGATTGTGACAAAAGGTCCTATAAACCTTTATGAGCTGATTTGTCTAATCTTACTGCTCAAGGTATGAATAAACAATCTGCTGACTGCAGTATTTTATCTGATTGGTCAAAGGTCTTTTTTTACAGCACACATGAAGTATTTTTGAAAGGTCATGGTTTAAATTATACTGAAAAGTGCATTTTAAAGCAAAACTAAGCAAAAAGAACAACAACAAAGTTTTGAACTACAGTTGATCAATCAAATTAGAGGATTTAAAATAACTGTGATAATGAACAATCTTCTTGTTGATGGCTGATTGATACAGAACTTATAAAAGCACATGAGCATAAAGGTCTTACAGCCTTCAAAGGCATTGCAGTTGGTTTAATGGGTTACCAGGGAACACCTAGTGAGAAAATGTACCACATTGAAAGTTGCTTTGGATAAAACTCAAATGGAATTAGATACACTGACCAAGCAAGCATACAAATTAAACTCCACATGATCGTGTTGGTCTGTGTAAAAAAAAGAAGAAAAAAAAACAAACTTGTGTAGGTATAAATAATTAAACCCTTAACTAAACTGAACCCATTACTTTGGAAACGGTTTCAGACCAAGTGCTCAGAAAAAGAAAAAAAAACTAATTTCATGCTGCTCAGATGCCAAGAAAAGCTTTACAAGCTTCAACAACAACATATCCTTCAGTAATACATTCTCTCTACTCTCCATAAATGTCTTGTAGTTTTCACATCCTGTGGCCTTGATTTCTATTGTGTGGTAAGTGCATCTATAGTCATTCAATGTCTTGTGTTGTTCCAAAGCATCTGTTCATCATTGATGATGTCTACAGCATGTGGTCCTGTTGTTTGCTTGCTTTGGAACTGAAAAGTGAGCAGATGGCATTGAGGAAACAAGTATTGCCATATCACATAATAGCAGATTATGCATATGAATGGTAAATGGACAGAACTGGGCTTAAATTTCACTGATGGTGTTTCTTTTGATGTGCAGAGCTACTGTCCTTTACATTATCCCATTTACATCCAAGTTAAAAACAAAAACGGTGTTGAGCGTTCAGAGATGCTCTTCTGCTTCAAGGTTGGACATGTTGACCGTTCAGAGATGCTCTTCTGCTTCAAGGTTTGTTCAAGGTTTGGTGTGTTGTGTGTTCAGAGATGCTCTTCTGCTTCAAGGTTTGATGTGTTGAGCGTTCAGAGATGCTCTTCTGCTTCAAGGTTTGATGTGTTGAGCGTTCAGAGATGCTCTTCTGCTTCAAGGTTTGACGTGTTGAGCATTCAGAGATGCTCTTCTGCTTCAAGGTTTGGTGTGTTGAGCGTTCAGAGATGCTCTTCTGCTTCAAGGTTTGACGTGTTGATCGTTCAGAGATGCTCTTCTGCTTCAAGGTTTGACGTGTTGAGCATTCAGAGATGCTCTTCTGCTTCAAGGTTTGGTGTGTTGAGCGTTCAGAGATGCTCTTCTGCTTCAAGGTTTGGTGTGTTGAGCGTTCAGAGATGCTCTTCTGCTTCAAGGTTTGACGTGTTGAGCATTCAGAGATGCTCTTCTGCTTCAAGTTTTGGTGTGTTGAGCGTTCAGAGATGCTCTTCTGCTTCAAGGTTTGGTGTGTTGAGCATTCAGAGATGCTCTTCTGCTTCAAGGTTTGGTGTGTTGAGCGTTCAGAGATGCTCTTCTGCTTCAAGGTTTGACGTGTTGAGCGTTCAGAGATGCTCTTCTGCCTCAAGGTTGGACGTGTTGAGCGTTCAGAGATGCTCTTCTGCTTCAAGGTTTGATGTGTTGAGCGTTCAGAGATGCTCTTCTGCTTCAAGGTTTGGTGTGTTGAGCGTTCAGAGATGCTCTTCTGCTTCAAGGTTTGACGTGTTGATCGTTCAGAGATGCTCTTCTGCTTCAAGGTTTGACGTGTTGAGCATTCAGAGATGCTCTTCTGCTTCAAGGTTTGGTGTGTTGAGCGTTCAGAGATGCTCTTCTGCTTCAAGGTTTGGTGTGTTGAGCGTTCAGAGATGCTCTTCTGCTTCAAGGTTTGGTGTGTTGAGCGTTCAGAGATGCTCTTCTGCTTCAAGGTTTGACGTGTTGAGCATTCAGAGATGCTCTTCTGCTTCAAGTTTTGGTGTGTTGAGCGTTCAGAGATGCTCTTCTGCTTCAAGGTTTGGTGTGTTGAGCATTCAGAGATGCTCTTCTGCTTCAAGGTTTGGTGTGTTGAGCGTTCAGAGATGCTCTTCTGCTTCAAGGTTTGACGTGTTGAGCGTTCAGAGATGCTCTTCTGCCTCAAGGTTGGACGTGTTGAGCGTTCAGAGATGCTCTTCTGCTTCAAGGTTTGGTGTGTTGAGCGTTCAGAGATGCTCTTCTGCTTCAAGGTTTGGTGTGTTGAGCATTCAGAGATGCTCTTCTGCTTCAAGGTTTGGTGTGTTGAGCGTTCAGAGATGCTCTTCTGCTTCAAGGTTTGACGTGTTGAGCGTTCAGAGATGCTCTTCTGCCTCAAGGTTGGACGTGTTGAGCGTTCAGAGATGCTCTTCTGCTTCAAGGTTTGATGTGTTGAGCGTTCAGAGATGCTCTTCTGCTTCAAGGTTTGATGTGTTGAGCGTTCAGAGATGCTCTTCTGCTTCAAGGTTTGATGTGTTGAGCGTTCAGAGATGCTCTTCTGCTTCAAGGTTTGGTGTGTTGAGCGTTCAGAAATGCTCTTCTGCTTCAAGGTTTGATGTGTTGAGCGTTCAGAGATGCTCTTCTGCTTCAAGGTTTGGTGTGTTGAGCGTTCAGAGATGCTCTTCTGCTTCAAGGTTTGGTGTGTTGAGCGTTCAGAGATGCTCTTCTGCTTCAAGGTTTGATGTGTTGAGCGTTCAGAGATGCTCTTCTGCTTCAAGGTTTGGTGTGTTGAGTGTTCAGAGATGCTCTTCTGCTTCAAGGTTTGACGTGTTGAGCGTTCAGAAATGCTCTTCTGCGTCAAGGTTTGATGTGTTGAGCATTCAGAGATGCTCTTCTGCTTCAAGGTTTGGTGTGTTGAGTGTTCAGAGATGCTCTTCTGCTTCAAGGTTTGACGTGTTGAGCGTTCAGAAATGCTCTTCTGCTTCAAGGTTTGATGTGTTGAGCATTCAGAGATGCTCTTCTGCTTCAAGGTTTGATGTGTTGAGCGTTCAGAGATGCTCTTCTGCTTCAAGGTTTGGTGTGTTGAGCGTTCAGAGATGCTCTTCTGCTTCAAGGTTTGGTGTGTTGAGCGTTCAGAAATGCTCTTCTGCTTCAAGGTTTGACGTGTTGAGCATTCAGAGATGCTCTTCTGCTTCAAGGTTTGATGTGTTGAGCGTTCAGAGATGCTCTTCTGCTTCAAGGTTTGACGTGTTGAGCGTTCAGAGATGCTCTTCTGCTTCAAGGTTTGACGTGTTGAGCGTTCAGAGATGCTCTTCTGCTTCAAGGTTTGACGTGTTGAGCGTTCAGAGATGCTCTTCTGCTTCAAGGTTTGATGTGTTGAGCGTTCAGAGATGCTCTTCTGCTTCAAGGTTTGTTCAAGGTTTGGTGTGTTGTGTGTTCAGAGATGCTCTTCTGCTTCAAGGTTTGATGTGTTGAGCGTTCAGAGATGCTCTTCTGCTTCAAGGTTTGATGTGTTGAGCGTTCAGAGATGCTCTTCTGCTTCAAGGTTTGATGTGTTGAGCGTTCAGAGATGCTCTTCTGCTTCAAGGTTTGACGTGTTGAGCATTCAGAGATGCTCTTCTGCTTCAAGGTTTGGTGTGTTGAGCGTTCAGAGATGCTCTTCTGCTTCAAGGTTTGACGTGTTGATCGTTCAGAGATGCTCTTCTGCTTCAAGGTTTGACGTGTTGAGCATTCAGAGATGCTCTTCTGCTTCAAGGTTTGGTGTGTTGAGCGTTCAGAGATGCTCTTCTGCTTCAAGGTTTGGTGTGTTGAGCGTTCAGAGATGCTCTTCTGCTTCAAGGTTTGGTGTGTTGAGCGTTCAGAGATGCTCTTCTGCTTCAAGGTTTGATGTGTTGAGCATTCAGAGATGCTCTTCTGCTTCAAGTTTTGGTGTGTTGAGCGTTCAGAGATGCTCTTCTGCTTCAAGGTTTGGTGTGTTGAGCGTTCAGAGATGCTCTTCTGCTTCAAGGTTTGACGTGTTGAGCGTTCAGAGATGCTCTTCTGCCTCAAGGTTGGACGTGTTGAGCGTTCAGAGATGCTCTTCTGCTTCAAGGTTTGGTGTGTTGAGCGTTCAGAGATGCTCTTCTGCTTCAAGGTTTGGTGTGTTGAGCATTCAGAGATGCTCTTCTGCTTCAAGGTTTGGTGTGTTGAGCGTTCAGAGATGCTCTTCTGCTTCAAGGTTTGACGTGTTGAGCGTTCAGAGATGCTCTTCTGCCTCAAGGTTGGACGTGTTGAGCGTTCAGAGATGCTCTTCTGCTTCAAGGTTTGATGTGTTGAGCGTTCAGAGATGCTCTTCTGCTTCAAGGTTTGATGTGTTGAGCGTTCAGAGATGCTCTTCTGCTTCAAGGTTTGATGTGTTGAGCGTTCAGAGATGCTCTTCTGCTTCAAGGTTTGGTGTGTTGAGCGTTCAGAAATGCTCTTCTGCTTCAAGGTTTGATGTGTTGAGCGTTCAGAGATGCTCTTCTGCTTCAAGGTTTGGTGTGTTGAGCGTTCAGAGATGCTCTTCTGCTTCAAGGTTTGGTGTGTTGAGCGTTCAGAGATGCTCTTCTGCTTCAAGGTTTGATGTGTTGAGCGTTCAGAGATGCTCTTCTGCTTCAAGGTTTGGTGTGTTGAGTGTTCAGAGATGCTCTTCTGCTTCAAGGTTTGACGTGTTGAGCGTTCAGAAATGCTCTTCTGCTTCAAGGTTTGATGTGTTGAGCATTCAGAGATGCTCTTCTGCTTCAAGGTTTGGTGTGTTGAGTGTTCAGAGATGCTCTTCTGCTTCAAGGTTTGACGTGTTGAGCGTTCAGAAATGCTCTTCTGCTTCAAGGTTTGATGTGTTGAGCATTCAGAGATGCTCTTCTGCTTCAAGGTTTGATGTGTTGAGCGTTCAGAGATGCTCTTCTGCTTCAAGGTTTGGTGTGTTGAGCGTTTAGAGATGCTCTTCTGCTTCAAGGTTTGGTGTGTTGAGCGTTCAGAAATGCTCTTCTGCTTCAAGGTTTGACGTGTTGAGCATTCAGAGATGCTCTTCTGCTTCAAGGTTTGATGTGTTGAGCGTTCAGAGATGCTCTTCTGCTTCAAGGTTTGACGTGTTGAGCGTTCAGAGATGCTCTTCTGCTTCAAGGTTTGACGTGTTGAGCGTTCAGAGATGCTCTTCTGCTTCAAGGTTTGACGTGTTGAGCGTTCAGAGATGCTCTTCTGCTTCAAGGTTTGACGTGTTGAGCGTTTAGAGATGCTCTTCTGCTTCAAGGTTTGACGTGTTGAGCGTTCAGAGATGCTCTTCTGCTTCAAGGTTTGTTCAAGGTTTGGTGTGTTGTGTGTTCAGAGATGCTCTTCTGCTTCAAGGTTTGATGTGTTGAGCGTTCAGAGATGCTCTTCTGCTTCAAGGTTTGATGTGTTGAGCGTTCAGAGATGCTCTTCTGCTTCAAGGTTTGATGTGTTGAGCGTTCAGAGATGCTCTTCTGCTTCAAGGTTTGATGTGTTGAGCGTTCAGAGATGCTCTTCTGCTTCAAGGTTTGTTCAAGGTTTGGTGTGTTGTGTGTTCAGAGATGCTCTTCTGCTTCAAGGTTTGATGTGTTGAGCGTTCAGAGATGCTCTTCTGCTTCAAGGTTTGTTCAAGGTTTGGTGTGTTGTGTTTTCAGAGATGCTCTTCTGCTTCAAGGTTTGATGTGTTGAGCGTTCAGAGATGCTCTTCTGCTTCAAGGTTTGATGTGTTGAGCATTCAGAGATGCTCTTCTGCTTCAAGGTTTGATGTGTTGAGCGTTCAGAGATGCTCTTCTGCTTCAAGGTTTGATGTGTTGAGCATTCAGAGATGCTCTTCTGCTTCAAGGTTTGACGTGTTGAGCATTCAGAGATGCTCTTCTGCTTCAAGGTTTGACTTGTTGAGCATTCAGAGATGCTCTTCTGCTTCAAGGTTTGGTGTGTTGAGCATTCAGAGATGCTCTTCTGCTTCAAGGTTTGGTGTGTTGAGCATTCAGAGATGCTCTTCTGCTTCAAGGTTTGGTGTGTTAAGCATTCAGAGATGCTCTTCTGCTTCAAGGTTTGATGTGTTGAGCGTTCAGAGATGCTCTTCTGCTTCAAGGTTTGGTGTGTTGAGCGTTCAGAGATGCTCTTCTGCTTCAAGGTTTGGTGTGTTGAGCATTCAGAGATGCTCTTCTGCTTCAAGGTTTGATGTGTTGAGCATTCTGAGATGCTCTTCTGCTTCAAGGTTTGACGTGTTGAGCGTTCAGAGATGCTCTTCTGCTTCAAGGTTTGATGTGTTGAGCATTCAGAGATGCTCTTCTGCTTCAAGGTTTGGTGTGTTGAGCGTTCAGAGATGCTCTTCTGCTTCAAGGTTTGGTGTGTTGAGCGTTCAGAGATGCTCTTCTGCTTCAAGGTTTGACGTGTTGAGCATTCAGAGATGCTCTTCTGCTTCAAGGTTTGGTGTGTTGAGCGTTCAGAGATGCTCTTCTGCTTCAAGGTTTGACGTGTTGAGCATTCAGAGATGCTCTTCTGCTTCAAGGTTTGGTGTGTTGAGCGTTCAGAGATGCTCTTCTGCTTCAAGGTTTGACGTGTTGATCGTTCAGAGATGCTCTTCTGCTTCAAGGTTTGACGTGTTGAGCATTCAGAGATGCTCTTCTGCTTCAAGGTTTGGTGTGTTGAGCGTTCAGAGATGCTCTTCTGCTTCAAGGTTTGGTGTGTTGAGCGTTCAGAGATGCTCTTCTGCTTCAAGGTTTGGTGTGTTGAGCGTTCAGAGATGCTCTTCTGCTTCAAGGTTTGGTGTGTTGAGCGTTCAGAGATGCTCTTCTGCTTCAAGGTTTGACGTGTTGAGCATTCAGAGATGCTCTTCTGCTTCAAGGTTTGGTGTGTTGAGCGTTCAGAGATGCTCTTCTGCTTCAAGGTTTGGTGTGTTGAGCATTCAGAGATGCTCTTCTGCTTCAAGGTTTGGTGTGTTGAGCGTTCAGAGATGCTCTTCTGCTTCAAGGTTTGGTGTGTTGAGCGTTCAGAGATGCTCTTCTGCTTCAAGGTTTGACGTGTTGAGCGTTCAGAGATGCTCTTCTGCCTCAAGGTTGGACGTGTTGAGCGTTCAGAGATGCTCTTCTGCTTCAAGGTTTGGTGAGTTGAGCGTTCAGAGATGCTCTTCTGCTTCAAGGTTTGGTGTGTTGAGCATTCAGAGATGCTCTTCTGCTTCAAGGTTTGGTGTGTTGAGCGTTCAGAGATGCTCTTCTGCTTCAAGGTTTGACGTGTTGAGCGTTCAGAGATGCTCTTCTGCTTCAAGGTTTGGTGTGTTGAGCGTTCAGAGATGCTCTTCTGCTTCAAGGTTTGGTGTGTTGAGCATTCAGAGATGCTCTTCTGCTTCAAGGTTTGGTGTGTTAAGCATTCAGAGATGCTCTTCTGCTTCAAGGTTTGATGTGTTGAGCGTTCAGAGATGCTCTTCTGCTTCAAGGTTTGATGTGTTGAGCGTTCAGAGATGCTCTTCTGCTTCAAGGTTTGGTGTGTTGAGCGTTCAGAGATGCTCTTCTGCTTCAAGGTTTGGTGTGTTGAGCATTCAGAGATGCTCTTCTGCTTCAAGGTTTGATGTGTTGAGCATTCTGAGATGCTCTTCTGCTTCAAGGTTTGACGTGTTGAGCGTTCAGAGATGCTCTTCTGCTTCAAGGTTTGATGTGTTGAGCATTCAGAGATGCTCTTCTGCTTCAAGGTTTGGTGTGTTGAGCGTTCAGAGATGCTCTTCTGCTTCAAGGTTTGGTGTGTTGAGCGTTCAGAGATGCTCTTCTGCTTCAAGGTTTGACGTGTTGAGCATTCAGAGATGCTCTTCTGCTTCAAGGTTTGGTGTGTTGAGCGTTCAGAGATGCTCTTCTGCTTCAAGGTTTGACGTGTTGAGCATTCAGAGATGCTCTTCTGCTTCAAGGTTTGGTGTGTTGAGCGTTCAGAGATGCTCTTCTGCTTCAAGGTTTGACGTGTTGATCGTTCAGAGATGCTCTTCTGCTTCAAGGTTTGACGTGTTGAGCATTCAGAGATGCTCTTCTGCTTCAAGGTTTGGTGTGTTGAGTGTTCAGAGATGCTCTTCTGCTTCAAGGTTTGGTGTGTTGAGCGTTCAGAGATGCTCTTCTGCTTCAAGGTTTGGTGTGTTGAGCGTTCAGAGATGCTCTTCTGCTTCAAGGTTTGACGTGTTGAGCATTCAGAGATGCTCTTCTGCTTCAAGTTTTGGTGTGTTGAGCGTTCAGAGATGCTCTTCTGCTTCAAGGTTTGGTGTGTTGAGCATTCAGAGATGCTCTTCTGCTTCAAGGTTTGGTGTGTTGAGCGTTCAGAGATGCTCTTCTGCTTCAAGGTTTGGTGTGTTGAGCGTTCAGAGATGCTCTTCTGCTTCAAGGTTTGACGTGTTGAGCGTTCAGAGATGCTCTTCTGCCTCAAGGTTGGACGTGTTGAGCGTTCAGAGATGCTCTTCTGCTTCAAGGTTTGGTGAGTTGAGCGTTCAGAGATGCTCTTCTGCTTCAAGGTTTGGTGTGTTGAGCATTCAGAGATGCTCTTCTGCTTCAAGGTTTGGTGTGTTGAGCGTTCAGAGATGCTCTTCTGCTTCAAGGTTTGACGTGTTGAGCGTTCAGAGATGCTCTTCTGCCTCAAGGTTGGACGTGTTGAGCGTTCAGAGATGCTCTTCTGCTTCAAGGTTTGGTGTGTTGAGTGTTCAGAGATGCTCTTCTGCTTCAAGGTTTGATGTGTTGAGCGTTCAGAGATGCTCTTCTGCTTCAAGGTTTGGTGTGTTGAGCATTCAGAGATGCTCTTCTGCTTCAAGGTTTGGTGTGTTGAGCGTTCAGAGATGCTCTTCTGCTTCAAGGTTTGACGTGTTGAGCGTTCAGAGATGCTCTTCTGCCTCAAGGTTGGACGTGTTGAGCGTTCAGAGATGCTCTTCTGCTTCAAGGTTTGATGTGTTGAGCGTTCAGAGATGCTCTTCTGCTTCAAGGTTTGATGTGTTGAGCGTTCAGAGATGCTCTTCTGCTTCAAGGTTTGATGTGTTGAGCGTTCAGAGATGCTCTTCTGCTTCAAGGTTTGGTGTGTTGAGCGTTCAGAAATGCTCTTCTGCTTCAAGGTTTGATGTGTTGAGCGTTCAGAGATGCTCTTCTGCTTCAAGGTTTGGTGTGTTGAGCGTTCAGAGATGCTCTTCTGCTTCAAGGTTTGGTGTGTTGAGCGTTCAGAGATGCTCTTCTGCTTCAAGGTTTGATGTGTTGAGCGTTCAGAGATGCTCTTCTGCTTCAAGGTTTGGTGTGTTGAGTGTTCAGAGATGCTCTTCTGCTTCAAGGTTTGACGTGTTGAGCGTTCAGAAATGCTCTTCTGCTTCAAGGTTTGATGTGTTGAGCATTCAGAGATGCTCTTCTGCTTCAAGGTTTGGTGTGTTGAGTGTTCAGAGATGCTCTTCTGCTTCAAGGTTTGACGTGTTGAGCGTTCAGAAATGCTCTTCTGCTTCAAGGTTTGATGTGTTGAGCATTCAGAGATGCTCTTCTGCTTCAAGGTTTGATGTGTTGAGCGTTCAGAGATGCTCTTCTGCTTCAAGGTTTGGTGTGTTGAGCGTTCAGAGATGCTCTTCTGCTTCAAGGTTTGGTGTGTTGAGCGTTCAGAAATGCTCTTCTGCTTCAAGGTTTGACGTGTTGAGCATTCAGAGATGCTCTTCTGCTTCAAGGTTTGATGTGTTGAGCGTTCAGAGATGCTCTTCTGCTTCAAGGTTTGACGTGTTGAGCGTTCAGAGATGCTCTTCTGCTTCAAGGTTTGACGTGTTGAGCGTTCAGAGATGCTCTTCTGCTTCAAGGTTTGACGTGTTGAGCGTTCAGAGATGCTCTTCTGCTTCAAGGTTTGATGTGTTGAGCGTTCAGAGATGCTCTTCTGCTTCAAGGTTTGTTCAAGGTTTGGTGTGTTGTGTTTTCAGAGATGCTCTTCTGCTTCAAGGTTTGATGTGTTGAGCGTTCAGAGATGCTCTTCTGCTTCAAGGTTTGATGTGTTGAGCATTCAGAGATGCTCTTCTGCTTCAAGGTTTGATGTGTTGAGCGTTCAGAGATGCTCTTCTGCTTCAAGGTTTGATGTGTTGAGCATTCAGAGATGCTCTTCTGCTTCAAGGTTTGACGTGTTGAGCATTCAGAGATGCTCTTCTGCTTCAAGGTTTGACTTGTTGAGCATTCAGAGATGCTCTTCTGCTTCAAGGTTTGGTGTGTTGAGCATTCAGAGATGCTCTTCTGCTTCAAGGTTTGGTGTGTTGAGCATTCAGAGATGCTCTTCTGCTTCAAGGTTTGGTGTGTTAAGCATTCAGAGATGCTCTTCTGCTTCAAGGTTTGATGTGTTGAGCGTTCAGAGATGCTCTTCTGCTTCAAGGTTTGGTGTGTTGAGCGTTCAGAGATGCTCTTCTGCTTCAAGGTTTGGTGTGTTGAGCATTCAGAGATGCTCTTCTGCTTCAAGGTTTGATGTGTTGAGCATTCTGAGATGCTCTTCTGCTTCAAGGTTTGACGTGTTGAGCGTTCAGAGATGCTCTTCTGCTTCAAGGTTTGATGTGTTGAGCATTCAGAGATGCTCTTCTGCTTCAAGGTTTGGTGTGTTGAGCGTTCAGAGATGCTCTTCTGCTTCAAGGTTTGGTGTGTTGAGCGTTCAGAGATGCTCTTCTGCTTCAAGGTTTGACGTGTTGAGCATTCAGAGATGCTCTTCTGCTTCAAGGTTTGGTGTGTTGAGCGTTCAGAGATGCTCTTCTGCTTCAAGGTTTGACGTGTTGAGCATTCAGAGATGCTCTTCTGCTTCAAGGTTTGGTGTGTTGAGCGTTCAGAGATGCTCTTCTGCTTCAAGGTTTGACGTGTTGATCGTTCAGAGATGCTCTTCTGCTTCAAGGTTTGACGTGTTGAGCATTCAGAGATGCTCTTCTGCTTCAAGGTTTGGTGTGTTGAGCGTTCAGAGATGCTCTTCTGCTTCAATGTTTGGTGTGTTGAGCGTTCAGAGATGCTCTTCTGCTTCAAGGTTTGGTGTGTTGAGCGTTCAGAGATGCTCTTCTGCTTCAAGGTTTGACGTGTTGAGCATTCAGAGATGCTCTTCTGCTTCAAGTTTTGGTGTGTTGAGCGTTCAGAGATGCTCTTCTGCTTCAAGGTTTGGTGTGTTGAGCATTCAGAGATGCTCTTCTGCTTCAAGGTTTGGTGTGTTGAGCGTTCAGAGATGCTCTTCTGCTTCAAGGTTTGGTGTGTTGAGCGTTCAGAGATGCTCTTCTGCTTCAAGGTTTGACGTGTTGAGCGTTCAGAGATGCTCTTCTGCCTCAAGGTTGGACGTGTTGAGCGTTCAGAGATGCTCTTCTGCTTCAAGGTTTGGTGAGTTGAGCGTTCAGAGATGCTCTTCTGCTTCAAGGTTTGGTGTGTTGAGCATTCAGAGATGCTCTTCTGCTTCAAGGTTTGGTGTGTTGAGCGTTCAGAGATGCTCTTCTGCTTCAAGGTTTGACGTGTTGAGCGTTCAGAGATGCTCTTCTGCTTCAAGGTTTGGTGTGTTGAGCATTCAGAGATGCTCTTCTGCTTCAAGGTTTGGTGTGTTGAGCATTCAGAGATGCTCTTCTGCTTCAAGGTTTGGTGTGTTAAGCATTCAGAGATGCTCTTCTGCTTCAAGGTTTGATGTGTTGAGCATTCAGAGATGCTCTTCTGCTTCAAGGTTTGGTGTGTTGAGCGTTCAGAGATGCTCTTCTGCTTCAAGGTTTGGTGTGTTGAGCATTCAGAGATGCTCTTCTGCTTCAAGGTTTGATGTGTTGAGCATTCTGAGATGCTCTTCTGCTTCAAGGTTTGACGTGTTGAGCGTTCAGAGATGCTCTTCTGCTTCAAGGTTTGATGTGTTGAGCATTCAGAGATGCTCTTCTGCTTCAAGGTTTGGTGTGTTGAGCGTTCAGAGATGCTCTTCTGCTTCAAGGTTTGGTGTGTTGAGCGTTCAGAGATGCTCTTCTGCTTCAAGGTTTGACGTGTTGAGCATTCAGAGATGCTCTTCTGCTTCAAGGTTTGGTGTGTTGAGCGTTCAGAGATGCTCTTCTGCTTCAAGGTTTGACGTGTTGAGCATTCAGAGATGCTCTTCTGCTTCAAGGTTTGGTGTGTTGAGCGTTCAGAGATGCTCTTCTGCTTCAAGGTTTGACGTGTTGATCGTTCAGAGATGCTCTTCTGCTTCAAGGTTTGACGTGTTGAGCATTCAGAGATGCTCTTCTGCTTCAAGGTTTGGTGTGTTGAGCGTTCAGAGATGCTCTTCTGCTTCAAGGTTTGGTGTGTTGAGCGTTCAGAGATGCTCTTCTGCTTCAAGGTTTGGTGTGTTGAGCGTTCAGAGATGCTCTTCTGCTTCAAGGTTTGACGTTTTGAGCATTCAGAGATGCTCTTCTGCTTCAAGTTTTGGTGTGTTGAGCGTTCAGAGATGCTCTTCTGCTTCAAGGTTTGGTGTGTTGAGCATTCAGAGATGCTCTTCTGCTTCAAGGTTTGGTGTGTTGAGCGTTCAGAGATGCTCTTCTGCTTCAAGGTTTGGTGTGTTGAGCGTTCAGAGATGCTCTTCTGCTTCAAGGTTTGACGTGTTGAGCGTTCAGAGATGCTCTTCTGCCTCAAGGTTGGACGTGTTGAGCGTTCAGAGATGCTCTTCTGCTTCAAGGTTTGGTGAGTTGAGCGTTCAGAGATGCTCTTCTGCTTCAAGGTTTGGTGTGTTGAGCATTCAGAGATGCTCTTCTGCTTCAAGGTTTGGTGTGTTGAGCGTTCAGAGATGCTCTTCTGCTTCAAGGTTTGACGTGTTGAGCGTTCAGAGATGCTCTTCTGCCTCAAGGTTGGACGTGTTGAGCGTTCAGAGATGCTCTTCTGCTTCAAGGTTTGGTGTGTTGAGTGTTCAGAGATGCTCTTCTGCTTCAAGGTTTGATGTGTTGAGCGTTCAGAGATGCTCTTCTGCTTCAAGGTTTGGTGTGTTGAGCATTCAGAGATGCTCTTCTGCTTCAAGGTTTGGTGTGTTGAGCGTTCAGAGATGCTCTTCTGCTTCAAGGTTTGACGTGTTGAGCGTTCAGAGATGCTCTTCTGCCTCAAGGTTGGACGTGTTGAGCGTTCAGAGATGCTCTTCTGCTTCAAGGTTTGATGTGTTGAGCGTTCAGAGATGCTCTTCTGCTTCAAGGTTTGATGTGTTGAGCGTTCAGAGATGCTCTTCTGCTTCAAGGTTTGATGTGTTGAGCGTTCAGAGATGCTCTTCTGCTTCAAGGTTTGGTGTGTTGAGCGTTCAGAAATGCTCTTCTGCTTCAAGGTTTGATGTGTTGAGCGTTCAGAGATGCTCTTCTGCTTCAAGGTTTGGTGTGTTGAGCGTTCAGAGATGCTCTTCTGCTTCAAGGTTTGGTGTGTTGAGCGTTCAGAGATGCTCTTCTGCTTTAAGGTTTGATGTGTTGAGCGTTCAGAGATGCTCTTCTGCTTCAAGGTTTGGTGTGTTGAGTGTTCAGAGATGCTCTTCTGCTTCAAGGTTTGACGTGTTGAGCGTTCAGAAATGCTCTTCTGCTTCAAGGTTTGATGTGTTGAGCATTCAGAGATGCTCTTCTGCTTCAAGGTTTGGTGTGTTGAGTGTTCAGAGATGCTCTTCTGCTTCAAGGTTTGACGTGTTGAGCGTTCAGAAATGCTCTTCTGCTTCAAGGTTTGATGTGTTGAGCATTCAGAGATGCTCTTCTGCTTCAAGGTTTGATGTGTTGAGCGTTCAGAGATGCTCTTCTGCTTCAAGGTTTGGTGTGTTGAGCGTTCAGAGATGCTCTTCTGCTTCAAGGTTTGGTGTGTTGAGCGTTCAGAAATGCTCTTCTGCTTCAAGGTTTGACGTGTTGAGCATTCAGAGATGCTCTTCTGCTTCAAGGTTTGATGTGTTGAGCGTTCAGAGATGCTCTTCTGCTTCAAGGTTTGACGTGTTGAGCGTTCAGAGATGCTCTTCTGCTTCAAGGTTTGACGTGTTGAGCGTTCAGAGATGCTCTTCTGCTTCAAGGTTTGACGTGTTGAGCGTTCAGAGATGCTCTTCTGCTTCAAGGTTTGACGTGTTGAGCGTTTAGAGATGCTCTTCTGCTTCAAGGTTTGACGTGTTGAGCGTTCAGAGATGCTCTTCTGCTTCAAGGTTTGTTCAAGGTTTGGTGTGTTGTGTGTTCAGAGATGCTCTTCTGCTTCAAGGTTTGATGTGTTGAGCGTTCAGAGATGCTCTTCTGCTTCAAGGTTTGATGTGTTGAGCGTTCAGAGATGCTCTTCTGCTTCAAGGTTTGATGTGTTGAGCGTTCAGAGATGCTCTTCTGCTTCAAGGTTTGATGTGTTGAGCGTTCAGAGATGCTCTTCTGCTTCAAGGTTTGTTCAAGGTTTGGTGTGTTGTGTGTTCAGAGATGCTCTTCTGCTTCAAGGTTTGATGTGTTGAGCGTTCAGAGATGCTCTTCTGCTTCAAGGTTTGTTCAAGGTTTGGTGTGTTGTGTTTTCAGAGATGCTCTTCTGCTTCAAGGTTTGATGTGTTGAGCGTTCAGAGATGCTCTTCTGCTTCAAGGTTTGATGTGTTGAGCATTCAGAGATGCTCTTCTGCTTCAAGGTTTGATGTGTTGAGCGTTCAGAGATGCTCTTCTGCTTCAAGGTTTGATGTGTTGAGCATTCAGAGATGCTCTTCTGCTTCAAGGTTTGACGTGTTGAGCATTCAGAGATGCTCTTCTGCTTCAAGGTTTGACTTGTTGAGCATTCAGAGATGCTCTTCTGCTTCAAGGTTTGGTGTGTTGAGCATTCAGAGATGCTCTTCTGCTTCAAGGTTTGGTGTGTTGAGCATTCAGAGATGCTCTTCTGCTTCAAGGTTTGGTGTGTTAAGCATTCAGAGATGCTCTTCTGCTTCAAGGTTTGATGTGTTGAGCGTTCAGAGATGCTCTTCTGCTTCAAGGTTTGGTGTGTTGAGCGTTCAGAGATGCTCTTCTGCTTCAAGGTTTGGTGTGTTGAGCATTCAGAGATGCTCTTCTGCTTCAAGGTTTGATGTGTTGAGCATTCTGAGATGCTCTTCTGCTTCAAGGTTTGACGTGTTGAGCGTTCAGAGATGCTCTTCTGCTTCAAGGTTTGATGTGTTGAGCATTCAGAGATGCTCTTCTGCTTCAAGGTTTGGTGTGTTGAGCGTTCAGAGATGCTCTTCTGCTTCAAGGTTTGGTGTGTTGAGCGTTCAGAGATGCTCTTCTGCTTCAAGGTTTGACGTGTTGAGCATTCAGAGATGCTCTTCTGCTTCAAGGTTTGGTGTGTTGAGCGTTCAGAGATGCTCTTCTGCTTCAAGGTTTGACGTGTTGAGCATTCAGAGATGCTCTTCTGCTTCAAGGTTTGGTGTGTTGAGCGTTCAGAGATGCTCTTCTGCTTCAAGGTTTGACGTGTTGATCGTTCAGAGATGCTCTTCTGCTTCAAGGTTTGACGTGTTGAGCATTCAGAGATGCTCTTCTGCTTCAAGGTTTGGTGTGTTGAGCGTTCAGAGATGCTCTTCTGCTTCAAGGTTTGGTGTGTTGAGCGTTCAGAGATGCTCTTCTGCTTCAAGGTTTGGTGTGTTGAGCGTTCAGAGATGCTCTTCTGCTTCAAGGTTTGACGTGTTGAGCATTCAGAGATGCTCTTCTGCTTCAAGTTTTGGTGTGTTGAGCGTTCAGAGATGCTCTTCTGCTTCAAGGTTTGGTGTGTTGAGCATTCAGAGATGCTCTTCTGCTTCAAGGTTTGGTGTGTTGAGCGTTCAGAGATGCTCTTCTGCTTCAAGGTTTGGTGTGTTGAGCGTTCAGAGATGCTCTTCTGCTTCAAGGTTTGACGTGTTGAGCGTTCAGAGATGCTCTTCTGCCTCAAGGTTGGACGTGTTGAGCGTTCAGAGATGCTCTTCTGCTTCAAGGTTTGGTGTGTTGAGCGTTCAGAGATGCTCTTCTGCTTCAAGGTTTGGTGTGTTGAGCATTCAGAGATGCTCTTCTGCTTCAAGGTTTGGTGTGTTGAGCGTTCAGAGATGCTCTTCTGCTTCAAGGTTTGACGTGTTGAGCGTTCAGAGATGCTCTTCTGCCTCAAGGTTGGACGTGTTGAGCGTTCAGAGATGCTCTTCTGCTTCAAGGTTTGGTGTGTTGAGCGTTCAGAGATGCTCTTCTGCTTCAAGGTTTGATGTGTTGAGCGTTCAGAGATGCTCTTCTGCTTCAAGGTTTGATGTGTTGAGCGTTCAGAGATGCTCTTCTGCTTCAAGGTTTGGTGTGTTGAGCGTTCAGAAATGCTCTTCTGCTTCAAGGTTTGATGTGTTGAGCGTTCAGAGATGCTCTTCTGCTTCAAGGTTTGGTGTGTTGAGCGTTCAGAGATGCTCTTCTGCTTCAAGGTTTGGTGTGTTGAGCGTTCAGAGATGCTCTTCTGCTTCAAGGTTTGATGTGTTGAGCGTTCAGAGATGCTCTTCTGCTTCAAGGTTTGGTGTGTTGAGTGTTCAGAGATGCTCTTCTGCTTCAAGGTTTGACGTGTTGAGCGTTCAGAAATGCTCTTCTGCTTCAAGGTTTGATGTGTTGAGCATTCAGAGATGCTCTTCTGCTTCAAGGTTTGGTGTGTTGAGTGTTCAGAGATGCTCTTCTGCTTCAAGGTTTGACGTGTTGAGCGTTCAGAAATGCTCTTCTGCTTCAAGGTTTGATGTGTTGAGCATTCAGAGATGCTCTTCTGCTTCAAGGTTTGATGTGTTGAGCGTTCATAGATGCTCTTCTGCTTCAAGGTTTGGTGTGTTGAGCGTTCAGAGATGCTCTTCTGCTTCAAGGTTTGGTGTGTTGAGCGTTCAGAAATGCTCTTCTGCTTCAAGGTTTGACGTGTTGAGCATTCAGAGATGCTCTTCTGCTTCAAGGTTTGATGTGTTGAGCGTTCAGAGATGCTCTTCTGCTTCAAGGTTTGACGTGTTGAGCGTTCAGAGATGCTCTTCTGCTTCAAGGTTTGACGTGTTGAGCGTTCAGAGATGCTCTTCTGCTTCAAGGTTTGACGTGTTGAGCGTTCAGAGATGCTCTTCTGCTTCAAGGTTTGACGTGTTGAGCGTTTAGAGATGCTCTTCTGCTTCAAGGTTTGACGTGTTGAGTGTTCAGAGATGCTCTTCTGCTTCAAGGTTTGATGTGTTGAGCGTTCAGAGATGCTCTTCTGCTTCAAGGTTTGACGTGTTGAGCGTTCAGAGATGCTCTTCTGCTTCAAGGTTTGGTGTGTTGAGCGTTCAGAGATGCTCTTCTGCTTCAAGGTTTGACGTGTTGAGCGTTCAGAGATGCTCTTCTGCTTCAAGGTTTGATGTGTTGAGCGTTCAGAGATGCTCTTCTGCTTCAAGGTTTGGTGTGTTGAGTGTTCAGAGATGCTCTTCTGCTTCAAGGTTTGACGTGTTGAGCGTTCAGAAATGCTCTTCTGCTTCAAGTTTTGATGTGTTGAGCATTCAGAGATGCTCTTCTGCTTCAAGGTTTGGTGTGTTGAGTGTTCAGAGATGCTCTTCTGCTTCAAGGTTTGACGTGTTGAGCGTTCAGAAATGCTCTTCTGCTTCAAGGTTTGATGTGTTGAGCATTCAGAGATGCTCTTCTGCTTCAAGGTTTGACGTGTTGAGTGTTCAGAGATGCTCTTCTGCTTCAAGGTTTGACGTGTTGAGCGTTTAGAGATGCTCTTCTGCTTCAAGGTTTGACGTGTTGAGTGTTCAGAGATGCTCTTCTGCTTCAAGGTTTGATGTGTTGAGCGTTCAGAGATGCTCTTCTGCTTCAAGGTTTGACGTGTTGAGCGTTCAGAGATGCTCTTCTGCTTCAAGGTTTGTCGTGTTGAGCGTTCAGAGATGCTCTTCTGCTTCAAGGTTGGACGTGTTGAGCGTTCACAGATGCTCTTCTGCTTCAAGGTTGGACGTGTTGAGCGTTCAGAGATGCTCTTCTGCTTCAAGGTTGGACGTGTTGAGCGTTCGGAGATGCTCTTCTGCTTTGGTTGTAACGAGTGATTATTTGAGTTTCTGTTGCCTTTCTATCAGCTCAAACCAGTCTGGTCATTCTCCTCTGGCATCAACAAGGCATTTTCTCCCACAGAACCTCAGATCATCTGTAAACCCTAGAGATGGTTGTGTGTGAAAATCCCAGTAGATCAGCAGTTTCTGAAATACTCAGACCAGCCTGTCTGACACCAACACCCATGCCACATTCAGAGTCACTTAAATCACCTTTATTCTCCATTCTGATGCTTGGTTTGAACTTCAGCAAATCTTGATCATGCCTGCATGCCCAAATGCATTGAGTTGCTGCCATGTGATTGGCTGATTAAATATCTGCATTAATGAGCTGAACAGGTGTGCCTAATAAAGTGTGGCTAGTGAGTGTATATATTGAAAGAAACGTGGGTCTGGGGTTTTCTTAAAAATCAACTCTGCTGAAATTGCTTTGAAAAAGTAATTAGAGTATCAGCTTTAGCCAGTATAGCGGTTTTATTTTGTGCTATTCATGAAAAAAAAAAGGGATTTCATCCCAATTTTCATTTTCAAATTGGGATGAAAAGACATTTTTCTGTCTAAAGACAAAAATAGTGTATAATTATCCTGTATCATTATGACAAGGGTTGCATCAGAATGTATATGTACATTTGAGTTTTCAAATGTGCATAGAAGGTGTGTGAGTTATACAAGCACTGCAACAAAGTCAAGACAATCTTAATATGATAAGTAGTAACAACAATTTTAGTAATGGTGATATTCAGTCATAATGCAGTAATTGCTCACTAAAATAATAGGAATTATGAATTGAACTACTGCAGTATGTTTGTTTTACCACTAGATGGCACTGCTACCACACAGAAAGCTCAACATTTATTCATGTCTCACACACATTATGCTGGCCACATACTTGAAGATTTTAAGCCCAGTTTTGGGCCCGATTTTCAACCACCAATGATCACAACCGTGGTGTCATTACAATTATTTTACTGCTCCCGATGGAGTCGGAGCCACCCCCATCCCTAATCCCAAATATTGATGTTGCAGATGTCCGTCCTTGTGAGAGAGACAATGTTAAAGTCACCAAAGTCAAAATGGACAGTTTTTACTCTTATGATCCTAGTACCATGCACATCATTATTTTTATTTATTTTTTTCCATTTAAATTAATGTGCTTCGTAAACGAAATAACTTCCCTCCTGCTTGCAGTGACATCTATTCTCTGATGATGTGTTTACTGACACAAGGGCGGGGCAACCTGTCAATCACATGAGATCCACCAATAGCAAACCACAACCATCCAATAAATTCCCCACAGACAAAATCAAGCCCCGCCCATATTTGATCTAGTTCCAGAAGCCATTTCACTCTGATATACGTCACAATAGGGAAGAAAAGACTAGCGCAACTTCCATTTCATGCCGCCTCTAATTTAAAAAAAAAATCTCATTATGTTTTTAGCTATAAACTCATTATAAGATATAAACATGCGACTGCGATTTATAAAGTCCGAATTGCAAGATATAATCTCACAATTCTGAAATGTGAGATAGAAAGTTGCAATTACCTTTTTATTTCTTTGTGGAAACAAGCTTCCATAACGGCAACATGACATCATGACTTTGCGTAAACATACACGCCACTTTCAAGTCAAGTGGCGTGTTATCTATACGCATTTTGAGTTATCCGCGTGTATGTCCACGCCGTCATCTTCCGCGTGTATGTCTACGCCGTTAAATGTCCGAGTGATTCCGCGTGTATGTCTACGCCGTTAAATGTCTGAGCGAAACGAAGCAAAATGTATATCTACATCTGGGGAGCGATATTTTTTTTACTAGGATGGTAGGGGAAGACTCATAAATGGTATTAACCCCAGTGACGGGTAGGTTTAGGGACGGGGTAGGGGTAGGTCATATATATTTATATAGAGAGTAATGTAACGTTAAGTCAACGGCGTTGATAAACACGCTAAAAAGCGATTATGCGTGTTGATAGCACGCCAAAAATGGAAATACGAATTGGCGTGTCATACATACGCCATTTCATGAGATCAGTCTGATAACGGGGTGATATTACAAACGGGGGAAAAAAGTCCCATTTATCTCAAGACTGTTGGAAAGCTGCTCAGCAAATCAAATGCGAGGATGTTCTTCTGGCAGAAGACCTTCGAAAAGTAGACAAACCAATAATGTCTTAATTTAAGAGAGGAAACAAAACTATGTACCCACTTGCATTGTACATCAGAAGTCATCCCACTTCTGAGAGTACAGAAAGGTGTTTATGCATCTAAGTTCCTAATCACGCTGCAGCAGTACTGATGGTTGAATGAATAATTTAGAATCATAATCTTTGATCTTTTGCTTCATGTATGGGCTGCAAACAGTTGCTCCATAATCATCTCTAGAGAATGCTAATAAGATATTGAAAGTCTTGATGCATAATCCCCATCTATAAATCCTCTTGACATTTGAAACAAGTTTCAACAAAATGTTCAAACAATTTTTGTCTCCATTTTGAATTATTTATCTATTGTTTTTATCATCTCAAACCCAACATAAGTCCATCTTTCTTTTATAATTTAGAACGTTTTGTAAAATCAAGATTTAAAAAAATAAGGAATAAGTCTTGGTCTTTTTGTGAATAATTCAGTGGTGCGCGTTTTTCCAAAGGAATGTTTGTAATCTTTCATCACTAATACAATCAAATCCCAGCAAATAAAATCAAGTCCCAGTCTACAGTTTTTTTTATTGTTGAATATTCTCTTAGAAAATACACAACATTGGGTTACATTTAATGTGTATTTAAAGTCCCCCTGTAGTTAATAATTTTATCAAAAAACTGACATATTTAAAAGTTTTGTCCTTAAAAAATTTCTTCATGCCTTAAAATAGCTTGAATGTAACTCTACACCCTTGCCTCATTTATTATATGCAGTTCTGTTAATATGCAAATGATTCTAAATAAACAAAAACTATACAAGTTTTAGGGCTGGACGATATGATGATATATATAACATTGAAATCCAGTCACGCAGCAGCTTTTTTGCCACTCAGTCCGGCTGTTCAAGCAGGAATGTGTGACGTCAATGCATACCCTCTATTTGCACATGGTTTGTCTTAAAGCATATTAAAAACACCACATAGACATATGAACAATATTAAAAGCTTGATTTTCAACACAGGTTTAAGTGCCCAGATACTTTATCAATGGCTAAGCAACATTGTGGGAAATACTGTGACGGACACAAAGATGCTGAAACTGATCCACTTACCCTTTATTGACTGGGGCTCATTGAGTCTTATATAATTCCCTGCTCTTTGTATCTTTTCTTTAGTTTCATTGCTTAAAGTGAAAAAAATGTGAGATGGGAGGAAAAACTCATTTGAATATTTTAGCGTTTTCCCGCAAATGATTTGTGTTTAATCTCAAAACTTTTGAGTTCTTTTCAAATGAATGCAAAATTTCTTGGGGGAATGCAACATTTTGCCAGAGAATGCAATCAAAATGCATTAAAAAAAAAATTCCCCATCACCATGTCCCTTTAGTGCCTCCATAGGTGTCTGATTGTTTAAAGGAAATTGAAAATTGGAAGAGGGGATGTTTGTTTGTTGTTTTCTTTCTCTTTGGTAATCTGAAAAAGTTTGTATATGGATCAGGGTGATCCAACCCTATTTTGTTTAAAAAATCGACACAAAAGTAAAATGGATTACTTGATCCTGGATAGCAAACATGGGATTTCCAAATTTATTCTTATCCAGAAATAAACTTTTTGTACAACTGTACAACTCAGCAGCATCACAAGATATGCCAGTCAGAAGACTCATCCTGCTCTCCATTAAAGCCCATCATCTTATCTGTAGATACTGACTAAAACACTGTGTGAGTTCAAAGATTTTCCACAAACCCTCTGACTCAAACAGAAACTACAATACAACAACTGTATAAACAGTACATTTGATACAGTAAATTTCAATTGCCAGAATGCTCCTCAATGACCTTATCAAAGAAAACATTGGTTGCACTTTATTTTACAGAATGTGCACTTACATGTATGAGGTAACTACAAGGGTTAAGGTAAGGTTTAGTGGTAGGTTCAGTGTTAGTACCTAGTTATTACCCAGTTATTATAATTACTGTAATAAGTACATGGTATGTACATGCGGAACAGGGCTGTAAAACAAAGTGCTACCAAAATATTTATTTTACCCTTAGTTTTTAGATGCCGTCATTCAAATATCTTGATGAACAAATGTTACCGCTACGTCTGTTTCTAGGTTTGAGTTTTGTTTGAGTTGTTAGCCTGTTAGTTTTGCACTGTTTCCAGTGCAGTTACTTTTCATTCGGTTACTACCGATGTCTCGTAGGGGCAAGTTGAACCGACGTATTGGAATCTCGCTTGAGTTTAATCAACTTTCGAGTGTAACTAAACCAGCCAATGCACATTGCATGCAGGTTTTACATCCGACACTCCGCCCTGCAGCACGGGTATAAATATGGAAGCGGGTGCATTGCATATTTGCCTTTCGCTTCGGAGCTGAGCCCTGCATGTGTTCTGCTCTGCCAAATTCACAGACAAGTGTACTTCTATGGGTCTGCTGCTTTTCCTGGAAGGTGCCTCTCGGTTGGTGTTGGTGTTGGTGTTGGTGTGACGGTGCTCTCAGTGGAGATTGCTACTTCAAAAGAGCATTACTAACAGCTGTTTTCACAGCTCTTCAGAGAGGTTGTGCCTTCAAAGAGTTGTGAGAGTACACAGCTGGCTGCACTATTTCCTGCTTGTGTGCCACGACCATCTCCCCTGTGCGCTTCAGCACCAGAGAGAGCAAATTCCTTAAAGAGCAAGCACGGGTGTGATTTTTTCATCTTTTTAAAGATGTCATTCCGCCTGTGTGTTTCTGGATGCAGTAGTCATCTGGCTCTGGCTGTCTCGCAACCGCCCCGGCCCAGAGTCCTCCAATGATTGTTTGTAGTAATGTTGTCATATTTCTGTCTTCCTTAGTTTCCTATTGGCTGAGCTGGGGAAGTCAGGCTATAAAGCGGAAGGAGGCGGCTCTTGGCCGGAAGCCAGCTTGTTCAACGCCATTTTGTCATGTTTACCTTTTACTCTTAGTTTGTAACTCTAGTTAGGAGCGGGGAGTCTCAGCTTGATTTTATTAGTTGGGTTGTCTTTCTTTTTCCTCTGTTGCTGAGTTCCCCATCTCTCATTTTTGGTTACTTTTGTGGGTTGTTTGTGTTGTAATAAATACTTTATTTGGATCACGCAAGTCATTGTCCATCTCTTATGTTATGTGTCCCTTGAATCCTAGACATTTATATAAGGGGCCGTAACAATCACTGTCTCTAGTGTCTGGGTCTTAAGCACGCTGAGGTAGTGTTCATAGATAAGTCATGTTCCCACGGGAACATGACCATCTCTGTGTTGAGATCGAGTCTCGAATACATCTCTTGAAGTCCCTTTGCCTATTCCCCGATCTAGTTCTGAATCTGGTGGCCACTAGATCCGGTCTACTTCGGCTAATATGATGTGGATCTGAGGATAACAGTGAGGGCTTCACCGACGAGACCACCTCCTCGTGCCCCTCACTCCTCTTGCGCACTGCAACCATTGGAGCTTCCAAGGGAGTGCGCTGGCCCCTCTTACCTTTGGGGCTCCACCCGATGAAAGCATGTTGATCACTGCTTCGGAGGGTTAGCTGGACTCCTCTGGGGATGATAGTTCGGCTGCGCTACCGCCCTCGGGGACCGTAGCGTTGCCCGAGTCAGACCCAGAGTTAGCCGCTATGCTTTTCCGGGCCGCCACGAGTGTCGGGCTCGAGTGGAACCCTCCACCGTGTCCCGAACCCTCAAGGTTGGACGATTGGTTTCTTGGGGCGGGCCGTGCTGGTTCTCAGCGCCCCGCCCCAGTGCCTTTCTTTCCGTAAGTGCATCAGGAGGTTATCCAATCGTGGACGGCACCTATAACTTCCAGAAACTGGTCTGGTGCCTCTTCCCCCCTCACTACCCTCGATGGCGGAGCAGTCAAGGGTTACGTGGAGATCCCCCCAGTGGAGCGGTCGGTAGCGATGCAATTGTGTCTTAAGACCGCTAACACTTGGCGAGGTAATCGGTGCCTCCCTCTCGCAGACAAGGCTTACAGAGCCTGTGGAGAGGCTGCTTCCGCTCTGCATGCCATGGCGCTCCTGCAGGTCTACCAGGCCAAAGCACTCATGGAATTGCACAAGGGTAATTCCCACCCAGGCGTTATGCAGGAACTGCACACAGCGACAGACCTCACTCTATCTCCATCCCGAGATTGGTTTGCAGCGATCAATCTGAAGGACATGTACTTTCATTACTCGATTCTCCCTCGACACAGACCGTTTCTGCGTTTTGCGTTCGAGGGGCGGCATATCAGTACAATGTTCTCTCCTTCGGGCTGTCCCTGTTGCCTCGCGTCTGAAGGCTTCCCCCAGTGAGCCTTCTCGCACAGACACTGTGCAAAGTCAGCAGTTCTTGCTAGTTGCACTGTACTGGCCCAACCGGACCTGGCTCCCAGAACTCATGCTCCTCGTGACAGCCCCTCCCATGGCACATTCGGAAGGATCTACTTTCTCAGAGATTGGGCACCCAATGGCACCCGGAGGTTTTAGGTGACTTCCGCAAGTGCTGGTAGACACTAAATCCCGTCTACGAGGTGCCTCTATGCGTTGAAATGGAACCTATTCGTTGAGTGGTGTTCTTCCCAATGGGAAGACCCCCGGAGAATCCCGATCAGGACTGTGCTTTCCTTCCTGCAGCATGAGTTGGAGCACAAAGCTTCAGGACCTCTGACCAGCTCTTCGTCTGTTTCGGAGGCCAGCAGAAGGGAAAGACTGTCTCCAAGCAGATATTAGCCCACTGGATAGTGGATGCTATTGTCTTGGCGTATCAGTCCCAAGACGTGCCTTGCCCATTCGGGGTGAGAGCCCACCCCAGACAGCAACATAGTGTCGGCCCAGATCCGGTCCACATCTGGGCCTTGTGGAATCCAGTTGTACCAAATGTGGGCCGGATCTGGGCCGACATATGTTGCTGCCTGGGACTCTACCAGAGGTGTCGCTTCCTCCTCAAGGCGCCTCGCTGAAAGATATTTGTAGAGCTGCGGGCTGGGCGACACCCAACACATTGGGTCCGTCCGTCCGTCCGTCTGTCTGTCTTAACAATGAAAAATTAAACATTTAAGCTTTAAAAATGAAGACAAAAAATATTTAAAAAATCATTTTAAAACGTAAAATGTTTCATTTGAAAAGAATTACATTTTGTATTTATTTATAATATATATGATAAATATTTATTTATCATATAAATAAATGACAATATATAAAACACTGAAAAATTACACATTTCAGCTTCTTTAAATATAAAGACAAAATGTATAGACATGTGAAATGTTTTCTTAAAGTGTTCAAATTCTCTTTTTTATAGACAAATTTTAAAGAGATATTTAAGTTGAAATTACTTAAATTTAAGGCAGCAACTTTTTTATTTTTTTTACAGTGTATGTAAAACATTGAAGTGTTAAAGTTTGTGAAATTGGTAGATTGATTGAATCACTATATTACACCTCCAACAAAGTTGTGTTTTAGTGTTTTTATGCTGGTTTGACGAGTTACAGTGATCTGTGGAGTGTGATTTGCGATGTCAGCGGGAAACTTGGCTTTGTGCTTAAAATTATACTACAGGAACCTGACGATTCTGCTTCGTGCCACCCGTAATTAGAGGAAACCGATGAGACCTCAACTGTGCTGTAATCCAGTACAAGGGATTGGACACATTATTTCCAGGTGTTTCAATGTGAGCTGTGAAATACATTATCACCATGGCGAGAGAGCTAAGACAGGGGGAATGGCATTTATTGGGGTGTATGTAGTGGCCTATGACCAGAAACACAGAAACCATCACGCTTCACATCACAGCGCCTGCCCTTTTTTGTTTTATATCATGTCAATCATAGAAATAATCCTAGTAAAATTGCCTAGTAAAATCCATTGCCTCATTGTCTGGAGGTATGAAAAAGGATGTTGATTCTTTTATATTTTTACTTTATTCAATATGAATCTTTTTAAAACTGATTGGAATGGATTTGGCTTAACAATAGCTTTCATTTAGATTTTCAAGGTGCAAGTTATTTTTGCATTCACATTTCAAAAGCTAACAAAGTCAGTTTCAATCATGCTTTTTTTTATATTAATAAGGTACGGAACTCAATTCTACCATAGAGAACATTATATGCAGTTCTTCCCATTTGTGTAAAATAGTAAAACCAAGAATAAAGGGAGAAAAAGAGTTTGAACCAAAGCAGTAACATAGTCACATAGTCTTTAACAACTGTTAGTGTCATAATATTGTTTTAACATTAATTGAGCAACATAAATTGTAAAAAAAAATAAAAAAATAATTATAGTGTAGTGAAAGAATTTTTAGATTTTTTTGTTTTTGTGTGTTATATAAAAGTGACATCAAGATGTTTTGATTTTTAATTTTTATTAAAATATGAAGACTTAGAGGCAAAAATGTGGGGTAAAATGCCTGGAAGGAAAAGCCCCTGTGTGATAAAATGGCAACACTATATAAATGCTTGTCAGTATTCATAAGTACACTTTAATTTCAAAGACAACAGAAGTACGCTTAAAAAAATTATATGATCATTAAGTCATGACAACATGTGTTTTTGCATTGCTTTAACTCATCAAAATGAGTTAAGCAATAGTTATACAAGATTCAACTAATTTTTTAAGTTAGTTTAATGTAATTTAAGTTGAAATGACTTAAACATCCAAATTGACTATACTAAATTTAAGGCAGCAACATTTTTTACACTGTAATTATTAATTACAAATAGTCATGCAATTAAGTGTCCGAAAACACATTCAGTTCACACTAATACATACTATTCTTAAAAGTCCACTTCTTTTTCACAAGGGAGGATATATTCTTCAGGATATTTATTATTAGGCCTATGCTTGTACATTTCATCAGTCACATGTTTGGAAATGATTGGATTTCATGTCATTGTCTTCTGGTGTGTACGTTTGGGCTCCTCCTCAAGCAGTTTGCAGGGGTTCAGAAAGGGAGACTCGATGATTAGTCATCGTGGCAGTTATTTGTAATAGTTTTATGAGTGAGATGTGGCTGGTGTGAAGCTGCTTCAGACAATAGCTCATTTCTGCGAGCCCTTCACACTCCCTGAGCGTCCGTAGGTGCTAACAGACTGATAGGCAACTATTGTTCTAGTGCTGAATTGGAGGAAGAATCACAATTCTCATGTTTTCTTGTCCCCCTCCACTGTACATCCGTTCCTCCCTTTTTTCTGATTTAATCTTTCCTTGATTTTATTACAGTCTGCATAGGTTCATTTCTTTGAGACCCATATCTTTAGTAAAAAAAGGTTGTATTTTTTCCTTATGTCAATTCCAACTTCCATCTCCAAGTGCTTTTCAACAAAAAAATACTTTTGCACATCTTGTTTTTACCCAGTGAAAGGCCCTTTTGAATGGTTGATTTTTATGATGAATTAATATTTTTCAGTTTGTTATACAAGTTACATTTCAATATGTCAAATTTCCACCTTCATTTTGATTACAGAATGCTATTAAACACAATATCTGATTTAAAATGTGGAAATGTTATTTGTGGAAATGTTACCCCATTGTAGGAAATATTTAAAAATAGCAATACAATATAGAGTTTTCATCTTTTTTTGTTTCAGACTCAGTCCACTAAGTGGCAGTGTCACAACATGATTCACATGTTAAAGTAAAACTGTGCATATACGGATACTTGAGAGCAGATCAGTCATTTTTGCCAACACAAACCACAGGAAGTTAGGAACAATATGTAATAAAATTAATGTCTGACTGAAAGGAAGTGAATCGAATGAAGTGTCTGACAGTAAAACGTGATCTGTCTTAGTATCTTCTACTATACACTATTGTACAAAAGTTTGGGGTTGGTAAGTTTTTTTTTTATGTTTTAGAAAGAAGTCTCTTCTGTTCACCGAGCCTGCATTTATTTGATCAAAAATACAGTAAAAACTGTAATATAGTGAAATATTATTGCAATTTAAAATAACTGTTTTCTGTGAATATATTTTAAAATGTAATTTATTCCTGTGATCAAAGCTGAATTTTCAGCATCATTATTCCAGTCTTTAGCTTCACATGATCCTTTAGAAATCATTCTAATATGATGATTTGATGCTCAATAAACACTTCTCTCTTTGAGTACAAAGTTCAAAAGAGAAGCATTTTTTTTTAAACATATTTTTTTTTTGTTACATTATAAATGTCTTTACTCTCAGCTTTGATCTATTTAATGCATCTTTGGTGAATAAAAGTATTAAATTCTATAAAAAACATCTTATTGACCCCTTTGAACGGTTGTGTGTGTGTGTGTGTGTGTGTGTGTGTGTGTGTGTGTGTGTGTGTGTGTGTGTGTGTGTGTGTGTGTGTGTGTGTATTGCATGAAGACAACTTAAGAATAAGATTAATTCATTTTTAAACTTAACATAAATATAAATCTACTTATACCTGAATTAAAATTATTTCTTTGCATTCTGACAAATTTCATTAAAAAAAAAAACAAATCTAATAATTTTTTATATTTTAATTTTGGGGTCAAATATGACATGTTATGACATGAGATTTTCTTTAAAATAACTTTATGTGGGTGCTAAAATACACATGACATGATGAGAAAAAAAGAAGAAGATTGGTTACACTTTATTTTAAGGTGATGTTGTTACACTATAATTACACAAATACACACTAATTAATAATAATCAACTACATGTACTTACTATAGAGTTATGGTTAGGGTTTGGGGTTACACTTTATTTTAAGGTGCCATTGTTACAGTGTAATTATATATTTAAGTACTGAGTAACATTAAGCAACTACATGTACTTACTATAAGGTTAGGGTAGGATTAGGATTTGGTTGAGGGTTAGTTGCATGTAATTATTCATAATTTACTGTTATTAAGTACATGTAACATACGTAACAAGGACACTGTATAATAAAGTGTTACCGGGTTTGGTTTAGGGTTAGTTGCATGTAATTATGCACAATTTACTCTTATTACTATAGTAAAAACATGCACTGTGTAACTACTTGTACGTCACGTTAAAAGAAAGTGTTACTAAATTGTTCCCTCATTTAAACTTAATCAAATCATGGCCACAATTTAACTAAAATGAGGGAATGAATTAGTGCAACGATTTTCCTAAAACTAGGGAACAAATTAAGAAGTTTTGGGGGTGAATTCTTAGTTCATTGGCACAATATCTTTTTCTTTTCGTATGTCGTGGGGCTCCGCACTACAATACTTGCTGGTGAATTATTAATTAAAAATTGTCTGATGAAAAGCTTAGATGACTTAAAGGAGAGAGCGTGTAAATATCTAGCGTAGTGTGCGTTTGTCTGAGTGTTTTTGTGTGTGTAGATTGGGGTGAGGGGAGATCTTCCAGATGTGCTGTGGGCAAACTGCCTGTTGGGACCAAAACACAGGAACTTCCTCTGACAGCAAAGATTAATCAAAACACAGGGAATCTTTTCATGAAGCGCATAGAAAGACAGTGAGAAAGCAAAATTTCCCCTCCCAACTGAAAGAATGCAACGTATGGTAAAGCTCACACTTTTTTAAACCATCGAAATACACATTAACTGCTTGTGTTGCTCATGCGATTTGTCATGATCTGTCTCAAGCTGACGTGTGAATGATGAATTTGGCCTCTGCTAATTCTTCCTAATGATTTCTTTAAATGCCACATTTTCTTTTCCTGAACTTTATCTCCTGCTTCCCACTGATAAGCCAACAAGCAAGTATATTCTATTGCCAGGGGAATATTTAAAGTAACAAACAAATATTAACAAGGCCAATATTTTACAGATGCCAGAGCCTGCTTTCTAAGGTTAGAGCATGTCACTGATGTGTGGGCTAGATGATTCAATCTCTGACTACATCTAGTTTAATCATGTAAGAACTTATTAAAAGGATTTTTGGTTTGAAGACCCACAAAAAAACACAATCTCCCACCTTGGAAAGGAAAGGCTATATTACATTACTGCTGTTTTAGTTTTGAAGCATTGGTTTTCCTCAGAATCTATTACAAAAAAAAAAAAAAGGTTTTACAATCTTTACAACATCTAAGGTATATACATTATTGAAAAAGACATGAAACATTAAGGGACTCATTTAGTGTAAAGGGTCTCCTTTCTAGTTCGATTTTTAAAGTACATTTTTGTAAGTTTTTAAATATTAATAAATTGTACTGTATTTCAAGCTTTTTCCTTTTATATATGTAGTAATATAATTATACCTTTAGAGGCTGGGCGGTTACAAGGCTGATGGTTTTACAGTTAAAAAGAAAAATACTTAACATAACAAAATATATCTCAAATTAAAATAACAAACTGTAAAACTGCCAACCCTGTTGCCTTTCTGAAGTAATTGCAACTAATATTAAAATGTAGTATTTTAGTTAGAAATTGCATAACTTGAATATGTTATATGCCTTAGAAAAAGGTATCAGGGTGGACAGTTTTGCACCTCAAACTAAAATATCCATTGTGATCTAACTGTAATAATATAAACCCTGTTACTAGTCACTCTGTTATTGTTCTATAGCAAATAATTACATTATTTTAGTTTGAAATTGCACATTTATTTTCATTTGTTGTGATATACAGTATGCCTTCAGAAAGGTAAAAGGGCTGACAGTTTTGAAGTTAAATATAATTATTCCACCTCAAACTAAAATAACCAGTGCAATTTAACTGTGAAGCTGTCAGCTCTGTTACTGTCCACCCTGTCACCTTTCTGGAGTAATTACAGCTAATACTAAAAATGTGTTCATTTAGTTTGAAATTGCACAGTTTGTTGTAACACGCACCTTCAGAAAGGGAACAGGTCTGATCATTTTACAGTTTCATTTGACATTTTAAGCCTCATGGTTAGTCATGAAACAACAAGGTGATTCTAAGAAAGACATTTAATGCTGGTATTTCTTCATAAATCCACTTTTAATGATTCAGTTGTTTCCTGTACAAATCTTGGTAACAGGGTTTGACATTTTAAGATCCTCCCAATGACAAACATTACAAAACATAAACTAAAGTGAAAAAAATAATGAAAGTCAACTAGTCCTTGGAGAGATCACTTTCTGAAAGTATGATAAAGTCATTATGGCAGTGTTTTATGTTTGAGTTGTGTAATAGTTCATTACTGTAAAGGGGAGTGAAGCTGGTATGATGATATATAGGTTGACAAAAGTTGGCATCAGCTATACTAACTGTACATTTGCTATTAATATTGTCATATAATAATTACACTTCAAGGGTTAAGTCTTCTAAATATTTATTACCAGCTTTTTGGAGAAGTTTCTCAAGTTTGCACTCAAATGCATCCGGTGCATATTTTGGAATTGGTAAATTGAGATAAATCACCTTATTTTCTTTTATAATTCAGTTCTATGACAAAAAGGTTTTTGTACTTACAGTCAGGGAGCCAATGTGGGTTCATGCATGTAATAAGCTAACATCCGTGAGTAATTTTGCGCTGTAATTAGGGGCCACACAACACAACCGGTGCCAAGGATCAGTTGGCGTTGTTTATTGCTCTGCAAATACAAACATCTGCACTTAAATACAACAAAACTTTCATATAATCAAAGAAAATCACAATCACATGAAAATGTACAGTAATGTTACACAGAGCAAATCACTTATTCCAACAATTACAATATAATAGAGGTGTTTTTTTTTTTTGTGCCTCCATTTTTTAAGACGTTATTAGTATTCATATTCCTGAGGTTACTTTAAACAAGGGCATCCAATACAGACCAACTAATATATGATATAAAATTTACATTTTATAATAAATTAGGGCTTATTAGGTTATTTTAATTATGGAGAGGAACCCTGCCCCCTTCTTAAATCACATTCATTTGTGACCTACATCATGACACTGTATTCATCACTAAACAACTCATTTTAATATTTAAAAGCTATTAATGCTAAAAAAAATTAAAATGTGTTTTTTTATTCAGTTGAATTTGCATTTGACCCTAAAAGTGAAAAAAAAATGTACATACTTGCATGAATGCAACAATAATTTACATGATGAACTAGAATGTTTTTTATTACTATAGGGACTTATTATCATCATATACAACAGAAAGTAATATCTGCTTGTTGTAGGGCACACAACTCAAGACAAGCAAACCCAGTTGCTCATGTACACGTCATTTGGCCAAAACTGGACTGCTTTACTCCCAAAGGACACATCCAGCGCTCCACGGCAAAGAGGCCCAGGTCAGAGGTGATGGATGAGGGATTACTTTAGCACAACTGCTTTGCTAGCATTTGTTTACTTGACTTACGGGTTGTGGTTTTAACGGGCCACTGATTCTTTATGGCATTATGAGAATATTTGGGTCTTAATTGTCATTTTCAGTTAGAGTTACAACTTCAATTTCTACTATTAAGCAGCTTTTTTTACTTGCATCTGATCTGACGGACTGAACAGAAGAAATGAATTTCCATGTCAAAGAAGGCCACACCCACCTATTACATAATCGCCACGGATTAATGGTAGTTTAAAAGTGTCTACCAGCTTAAGCAAACTTTTCCTGAAGGCTTGCTTTGCTAAACTGTTTAAAAATTCCTAAATGTTTTAGGAACTAATGTTTTGGCCTGATTTAGTTCGAAATGACACCACACTAGTTCGTTCTTTGATTTCATTTGAAGTATATCGGGCCATAAGAATCACTCTTTTATGTCTACATTAATCAGTATACATTTGAAAATTATTTTTCAACATTTTTTCGTTCTCCTTCCACACTAGCATTTTCAAGCGTTTTCTAAAAGTTGATTGTCCACACGGAAACGTTTAAATCATCGTACTACGCACAGGTAAAATATAATAAAAGCTCACTGAGATGATACTGAGAGAGCAGACGTAATAAAGTTCTCCTCTTATTCCCGGTACACATTGTATGATTTTGGGCTGTCCCAGACGAAAGTTGACGAATCGTGACGATTTCTGTGGTCATGGATTCTAAACGTTGGTCCTACATCGTACAGTGAGAGAGGTTCAAAGACGGCCGTTGTCGGTCTTGCGACCGAAGCGATCATTTTATGACAGTGTTAGTGTTTATGACAGATTTAGCATGATCATCTCTCAGCGTGTTTGCTGCTACGACCTACGTCTACTAGCCAATAAAAAAGCAACATGAATTGGCGTATTAATCAACGCGGCATGGCGCTAAAACTTAAAACTACTTTCCCCAAGCTCCATTTGCAAGATTAGCATGCCAAATTGGCCTCTTTCCCTAGCCATGACTGCGTCCATATTCTTCTCTTTCACTTCCTCCTCTTTTTTTCAGCGCACATTTAAAACACATTCATCTACACCACTAGCGCATGCTGATGACGTTTTATTCTTCTATACTAACTTGCGTCGTAGCCTACGTTTCAATAGGTGTCATCATCATACAGTCTACATACACGTCATACAGTGCGATTTGTAATGATCTTATAGGATTGCCGAAATCACACAGTCTATAGCAGGCATTATTCTTCTGGTGCAAACATTTTATTGCCAAAATATCCCACCACTCACTGGTGCGTCCTGGTCGCACTTAGTTGTCAATTGTGTGGTCTAAAACATAACTCACGTTTTGACGCAGGACAGCAATTACAAGTAAATCTTTGGTCATATTTTCAAAAATGTAATATAAAGACTGTACAAAATAACTTTTTATCTTTAGCAACACTGATACAAGTGAATAGCACATATGGGAACGACATGCATCATGTTTAAATTCCATCCATTTGGGATAACATCTTAAAAAAGTTACGTTTTTCAGGACGTAATCCCGTCTCAGTGAGGACGGAAGGCCAAAAGTAATCGGGATTAATGTACTGTATAGATACTGTATAGCCTAAGACTGGGTACGTTTACACGACGCTCATGGAGACACACTTGCTTTTCTTGCCACAGCCATTAAGGTGTGAGGATTTTTATCTGTTCAAACCACTGACTGTCTTCTAGGGTCTCCAGATACTTGTTTGTCGGGCTGTTCCTGCTCCGTTCTGGCCTCTTTCCCAACACTGTTCCATTGTGCCTGCTGAGTGCAGGGGTTTAGATTACAGAGAAACTAGAGCTGTGCTAGTGTGCAGCGTTCCTGAACTCACCAGAGGACTACAGCTTCTTGTTGTGATTTCCATCAGGATTCTTTCGGACTGGCAGGATCTCTTCTCTCTGAACATATACCCATCAGCAACTGCTCTGATAACCCTCTGCTTCTTTTCTCTGCTCTTTTATATCTCAATGCTTTCAGCAGCGCTGGTCGCTTTGAGACGCCAATAGAGCAACTCTGTTCATGTGTAAATTATAAAGCTTTGAGGCTTTGTGATTTAACAGCCAACTCCACACTAAAAAAAAAGTGCTTTGAATATACATGATTTGATCATGCACATCAGTTCCACACCAATCAAGTCAGTTACATCAACATCTTTTTTTCCTCTCGGTTAAGTTCAGTAATTCTTTGTCAGAACATAATTTATTCATGAAAAATCTACCATAATGAATGCAAATATTTTGTAAGCTTCCTAGTCAGTGATAAGTGTCCTTAGCATTATTCATTTTTTCATATATACAAACATTTCTGTGTCAGTTGTGTTTGTTCTTATTTTCATTTTTTATGGACTTTTAGTTTGTGTTAATTCATCACATGTTTTCCTTTGTCTGGATTTCCCGCCACTCATCAGTTCCCATGGACACTAATCATCACAGCTGCTCATCATTTAGTTCGTTACCACCATGTATTTGAGGGTATGTTTACATGACAACGATATGCTTAAAACTGAGAAGTTTCTCCTTTGAGTTTTGCACGTACATGGCCTCACCAAAACTGGACAATAGAAGATTGGAAAAACATTGCCTGATCTGATGAGTCTCGATTTCTGCAGTGACATTCAAATGGTCAGGTCAGAGGTGTATTGTGTTAAATTTAACTATCTATATATATATCTATATATGAACTAAATTAATAACTTTTTTTAAAACAAAAATTAAACATCACTGAACTTAATTAAGCTGTACTGTGATGCCATTTTCTTCTGGAAACAAACTATTTTTGCATTATTTCCCTGTTATCTCTGTAAAGCTGCTTTGAAACGATCTGTATTGTAAAAAGCGCTATATAAATAAATGTGACTTGACTTGACATGTGACTATTGGATATTTTCCTAAGTACCAATTGAGTATCGTTTAAACGCCACAGCTGACCTGAGTATTGTTGCTGACCATCTATATCCCTTTATGACTACAGTGGGCAACACTTTATTTTGATGGTCCCTTTTGAACATTCTGTTGACTTTAAGTAACTTTGCAACTATATGAATGGCCCTCCAACATACATTCAACTGACTATAAGTAACTTTACTACTACATGTAAACTTATTCTAACCCTAACCCTACCAGTCTATTAATACTCTATTTATACTCTAATGAGAGTTAGTAAACATGTAGATGCAACGTTATTTATAGTCAATAGAAAGTGTTAAAGGAACCATCAAAATAAAGTGAAACCGCACAGTGTATCATCTTCTGATGGCTACTTCCAGCAGGATAACGCACATGTCACAAAGCTCAAATCATCTCAAACTGGTTTCTCGAACATGACAGTGAGTTCACTAAACTCAAATTGCCTCCACAGTCACCAGACCTCAATCCAGTAGAGTACATTTGGGATGTGGTGGAACAGAGATTTGCATCATGGATGAACAGCCGACAAACAATTTAAAAAACATTGTTTTCTTTATTGTGGATTGGTTATTATTATCAGGGATTGGTCAGCTGTGATGATAAACCTAAACCTACAATCTGATTGGATGAATGTTGTTCCAGGACCATGATATTGATCCAGAAACATATTATAATTAGCAAAATGACCTTTGAAGTCAACCTGAAATCGTCACTGCACCAAGCTACCATCACAGTATCTTATTTCTAAGGACCAATAAAGAAGGAGATGGTAAAACACTCCAGTAAAAGTCTACATTCAGAATGATCTACGAGGGAAGAGACTGACGGAGATTATCAGCTCATTTGCAGACATTCCTCCGGGGAGTGATCCTGACTCAAGCAACAGCACATGTCTACCTGCTTTCTCAGCCGTTAGGCCCTGTTAACCAGCATTTTTTTATGATTTAACCAGAAGAGGATTTGTGTCAGTATTTGTGTCAGTACCAAATGATTAAAAACAAGTTGTCCACTTTGTTGTGGTCATAGTTGACAAATCAAAGTTTCAGGTTAAGCTGAGGTCTCGCTTGAAGAATCCACATGGGATCATTTCCCCCCTGATGTTTCTAGTAGAATTGAGTTGACAGTTCTTATAAATGAACTGTTGAACTCAGAAAGCCTTGGTTGAAATCAATTATTCCTTTGAAATAACTAGTAGTTTTTTAGGTGCCAAGCTGAAGTTTGCATTAAACGGCAGGCCAGAAAACCAAATAATTCCACCAAGATCATCAGAATCTGTTGTTTTGGAATTCAGGTTTTCAAGCTAAATCCTGTTGCTTTTATTAAAACGTCTTTCTTTGTGTGTACAGAGGAATTTGTTCTTGGGCATTGATGCCAACTAGCCAAACAGAACGGTTATATTTGGCCCGGGGAAGTTTAAAATTGCTGTTCATTCATCCTCGGTAAAGTGTGACAGTAATTTGCACACTGTCTTCAGGGTCAAATTTGCGGCGCCTCTCAGTTTCAGAGAACAAAATGAAGCTATTGGCTCATCATGAGGTTTTGTTGACTGTCACTTAATTGATACCAGATACTCAACATTCTGCAGACCTTTCTAAAGTAACAAAGTCCATATGCCCACGTCATTATTTCTTAATACAGTCTGAATGGATAACAGTGGTGCTATCCTTGATGTTCAGACTCTTAGCAACATCAAATATTGTATGCCTAATGCAAGGTAGGAATGAATTGTGAACATTAATGTCTTGTAATAACCCACACTCTTAAAAATAAAGGTTCTAGAAGGTTTAGAAGACCTTCTCCCAAAGAACCTTTCAGCAAACCGTTCATAAAATAACCACTTTTTCTTAGTATGAAGAACATTTTAATTTTCTGAAGATCCTTTTCCCACTATTAAGAACCTTTTGTTCAGTGAAATGGTTCTATGGATGATAAAGGTTCTTCATGGAACTAGTAGGGGTTTTCGCACCAGAGGAACGTCTTCATAGTTCCAACTAATGATGGAAATGAAAGCTTTAGCATAAAGTTCTGCCAGGAAGACTTAATTGGTGCGTCACTTGACCTTTTATCTATCCAATCACATTCCAACACTTGTGGTATAAAAGATCGGTACTTACTCATGTTTGAGTTCGCAGATGCTGACGCTCCAATTCGCCACCATCCTCCCCACCACCTCCAAGTCAAATCCTTCCCTCCATCCTCCCCACCACCACCAGGATGGTCCCTTCCATACCTCACAGGGGGTCGGCTGCGCCCCTGCCTTGGTCTTCAGGCAGGATATGCAGAGTCCGGACCCTCAGATTGCGAGCTACGGACGGGGCCTACGCCAAAGAATCTTATTGCTTGCTTGGTTGTTAATAAATGGATAATTGTCACAGTATTTATTCTCTGAGTCTTTCTGGTAGAAATACTGTTATTGCTGTGTTTGCGATTTCAATTTTAGGATCACCTACTGAGGGAACTAAATTAGGTCTTACTTCAGAGTCTAACCCAGCACAATAGAATCTACGAGTGACGCAAGTGTATGTTGGCTGGCCGACATTTTTAAAAAGACTTGTTAACACAGTTTATAGCCTATATATGTATTTATGCTCAGCTAGTGACAACCACGCAGCAAACATTATAGTACTTTTTTGTAAACTGTTTACTTTCTTTGTTTAACAGTTTTATCTAATTACATATAAGATAGGACTGTTAAACAGATCGTAAACTAATGAAGATGGGAGTGATGTGTGGTCAGGCTCTTGCTAAGTCGTTCTCAGCGGCGTCAAAATATATAAGTCAGTCGAGCAGACAAAATAAAAGTCCCACACAACAACCAGGGATGCGTTTCCCGAAAGCATCGTTAGCCAACTATGGTCGCAAGTTCCTTCGTTATCAGCATAGTTCAACGAGTCAGTGTTTCCCAAAACCATTGTTCCAACGAACATTCGCAAATAGTATCGCAAAGTTCGACAGCTCTCGACCTATGGTTTGAAGCAGAGTTTTTTGTTTGCATGACATGTGGACTCAATCAGGAAAATGTTCCTAGGGGAATATCTCTGTTACGTATGTAACCCTCATTCCCTGAGGAGGTTACGTTACGTCAGTGAATGACGAAATGGGGGTTTCGCTTAGAAGCCTATCACCTTTGAGTTCTAGAAAACGAGCCAGTGGCAATGGAAATGCCATGGGTCTGCGGAATTTGCATAGTGTAACTCCGCCCGACCGCGTGGGTATAAAAGGAGGACTCCGGCAATCTCGCATCATGTTTTCCGCTGAGAAGCCAAGACTGAACTCCAGGCCGTTCAAGTGGTACAGCGGTTGTGGCAGAGGGACGTAACGTCACCGTTCCCTCCTCAGGGAACGAGGGTTACATACGTAACCGAGACGTTCCCTTTCGTTCAGTCACTATAAGTTACGTCAGTGAATGACGAAATGGGGGTCCCAATTCAATCACGCCACAGCGGCTGTCTTCCAGTGCCCTGCGCAAGACTGAGCTCCCTGTCGTGAGGCTAGCACGGATGAAGGGCTAGGCTTAATGCAGGAATACCAAGGTACACTGGGTGGCATATCCCAGGTGGAATATGTAACACAGTGTTTACCCGAGGGGAGGACTTAGAATACACATATGACCTGAGAACGGGATGCATATGGAAACTCAGAGGTGACCAGCCCGCAGGGTGGAATGTTTCAACCTCGAGATGGCAAGAGGGAACTTGCCGAGGGAAAACACGTGCTCGGAGGAGGCTTACTGTGGAAATACACATGTGGGGGTTGCCCAACGGGGAAACCATGCACATGGAGCACCTAGCCAATCATGAGGGCTGACCAACTGGGCATGCACTCTGGTGACACCATCAACAGTGCAGGAGGAACTCAGGGTCTAAGGAGAATTCATCTGAGTGAAATAGCGCACGTATCCAGTCCGTGGAGTGGAATAGCACAGCAAGCAATGACACCGAGCAGGTTCTACTACCGGCTAGTGGAAGCGAGTACATGAGAGGACACTGGCTCTATGCGGAGATTATAGAATCTTGCGAAAGTGTTGGGTGTCACCCAGCCTACAACTCTACAGATGTCTGTTAGCGAGGCGCCATGCACTGAAGCCCAGAAGGAAGCTACACTCCACCCCAAGGTGGCATGGTCGACCTTGTGATTGGCAAGCCAAGAGACAACCTTTGCTTGGAGAGAACCTTTCCCTTCAGCTTCCCACCATAAAAGAGCTGGTCTGAGGTCCTGAAACACTGCGTTCTGTCTACGTAAGCACAGAGGGTGCGTACTGGACAGAGCAGTACCAAGGCTGGGTCTGCCTCCTCCAAGGGCAGCACTTGCAGGTTCACCACCTAATCCCTGAAAGGAGTGGTGGGAACCTTGGGCACGTATCCAGGCTGGGGTCTCAGGATCACATGAGAGTTAGCCGGCCCGAATTCCAGGCATGCTTCGTCACCCGAAAATGCCTGCAGGTCCCCTACCCTCTTGATGGAGGCCAAAGCGACCAGGAGAGCTGTCTTCATTGACAGGAACTTAAGCTCCACTGATCACAATGGCTCAAAGGGAGCTCTCTTCAGGGCTGATAAGACCACTGCGAGGTCCCAAGAGGGTATAAGAGGAGAGCGAGGATAATTTAATCTCCTCGCACCCCTCAAGAACCTGACGACCAGGTAATGCTGTCCCGTTTTCTACTCCACTAGGTCGTGGTGCGCAGAGATGGCAGCCACGTAAACCTTCAGCCTTCGTTCCAACCCTTCTTGGAGGAAGGAGAGCACGGACCCGATCGGGCATTTTCTGGGGTCTTCTTTGCGAGAAGAACACCAGGTGATGAGGAGGTTCCATAGATCGGGACGTGGGTGCCAGTGGGTGCCCCGTCTCTGAGAAAGGAGGTCCTTCCTCAGAGGAATTGGCCAGGGAGGGGCTGTCGCGAGGAGCACCAGTTCGGAGAACCAAGTCCGGTTGGCCCAATGAGGCGCAACCAAAAGGACCTGCTCCTCGTCCTCCCTGATCTTGCACTGGACCTGTGCAAGAAGGCTCACAGGGGGAAATGCATACTTGTGGAGGCCCCATGGCCAGCTGTGCGCTAGTGCATCTGTACCAAGGGTCCACTCGGTCAGGGAATAAAACAAGCGGCAGTGGGAAGAGTCTAAGGAGGCAAACAGATCTACCTGTGCGTCGCCAAACTATTCCCAAATCAGTTGAACCATCTGGGGATGGAGTCTCCATTCCCCAGCAAGTGGCTGAAACCGCGAGAGCTCGTCGGCTGCACGGTTCAGGTCTCCCAGGATGTGAATGGCTCGAAGCGACCTTAGATGCCTCTGACTCCATAGGAGGAGATGGCTGGCGAGTTGCGACATATGGCAGGAATGTAGACCACCTTGTTTGTTGATGTACGCTACTGTGGCCGTGTTGTCTGAACGGACAAGTACGTGTTGGTCCTTGAGCAACGCCCGGAAGCGGTGCAGAGCCAAGCGTACTGCCAGCAACTCGAGGCAATTGACATGCCAAAGGTGCAGGAGCCCGCGGCAGCATGTCCATTGCACATGGCACCCCAGCCCGTGGTGGAGGCATCTGTTAAGACAACAACATGCCTGGAAACTCGTTCTAAGGGGACTCCGGTCCATAGAAAGGAGAGGTTCGTCCACGGGGTAAAGGTCTGACGGCAGGCCCGAGTCACTGGTACTCGGAGCGTGCCCTGTTGCCATGCCCATCATGGGACTCGCGAAGCCAGTTCCGAAGCGGTCTCATATGAAGCAGTCCGAGCGGTGTGACTGCTGCTGCGGATGCCATATGCCCCAGGAGCCTCTGAAATAACTTCAGTGGAACCACATTCTTGCCCTCGAATTGACTTAGACAATTCAGCAGTGACAACACGCGCTCGCTCGTAAGCTGTGCATACATGGCGACCGTGTCGATTTCCATACCGAGAAAAGAGATCCTCTGCACGGGGGAGAGTTTGCTCTTTTCCCAGTTGACCCGAAGGCCCAAATGGGCAAGGTGCCGGAGCACCAAATCCCTGTGTTTGCAAATCTGGTCTCGAGAGTGAGCTAGAATCAGCCAGTCATCGAGATAGTTCAGGATGCAAACCCCGTGTTGCCGGAGTGGCACAAGGGCTGCCTCAACGACTTTTGTAAATACACAAGGGGACAGGGCTATCCTGAATGTACTGGTATGCTTGTGGGGTACTGGTATCAAGGGAAGAGAAGGCGTAGGAGGCCGCCGAGCGATCGCGGGAAGAAAATGGTGACTTTCAGGACCTCGTGACCTCCTCATGCACCTCTGGGAAGAAAGTTATTGGAAGCGGGTGCCGACGGGCGTCAGCACTCACCGCTCCTAAAACCAATCATCCAGCCGCGAGCGCTCGGGACAGGGTGGAGGGTTCCACTCCATGGCTGTCAATTCTGCATCAGACTCGGGCAGTGCTGGCACACCCAAAGGAGGCAGCACAGCCGAGTCTTCATCTCCAGAAGACTCCAGCCCACCTTGTGATGCGGCGATGGACAGTGTCTCATCCTCTGGGGCGGCGAATGAGATGAACTCACTCTGAACGCTCGTGGGTTGCAGCGCGCAAGAGGGGTGTGTGGCCCGAGGAAGCATAATCAGGGCTTTGTTCCACACCTTCAGCCTCAGGTCATCCTGGCCACCAGCCAAAGTACAGTACCACCTCTTGCGGAGGGGATAGATTGGGGTGTGGCAGAGGGGACTCTACCTCTGCAGAGGTCATCGATGAGAGGAAATATACTCCGCAGAGTGTTGAAGCGCCCAGGGAGAAACACACACACTGATGGCAGATCACCGCACAGATCAGCAGCAGGCAATGTGATCTCGCAGGAACACGTCGTTACACCAACACACTGGAGAGTCGCTCGTCTCGTAGAACCACGAAGAACTCAGAACAGGCTTGCAGGGAGTGAAGAGATACTCTTGGCTCCGAAGCAAAAACATGATGTGAGATTGCCGGCGTCCTCCTTTTATACCCAGGCGGTCGGGCAGAGTTACGTTATGCAAATTCCGCAGACCCATGGCATTTCCATTGCCATTGGCGCGTTTTCTAGAACTTGAAGGTGATTCTTGAAGAACTTCTAATGACGCTTTTCCACTACACAGTACCAGCTCGCCTTGGCTCGCCTCGACTCGACTCGACTCGACTCGACTCGGCTCTGTTTGGTTTTCCACTGTGTAAAAGTTGTACCTGTACCTGCTTCCAGGTACTTTTTTTCCGTACCACCTCGGGCGAGGTTCTGAGCGAGCTGAGGCAATACTAAAATGTGACGTGAAAACACGACAGACTGCTGATTGGTCAGAGATAATCGTTACTATTCACTGCGTCATCATTGCACGCGCCAGACGGAGTATCCTGAATAAAAAAAAACAGCAAAAACAAAAACAAAAACATCCAAAAACAGCATACACTCGATTTCCTCCATTGTTCTGTGTGTGTGGGTAGTGTGTCTCGCGTGTCTCGTGTAAAAGATTAAGTCACGGCAGTTTCCTGCGGCGTCGCTATGACGACCAGGTACTATTGTGGAGGTACTATCTGCAATGGAAAACGGAGCGAAAAGCGAGCCGAGCCGAGCAGAGGCGAGTCGAGTTGAGCTGGTAATGGTAATGGAAAAGCGTCATAAGCAAAACCCCCATTTCATCATTCACTGACGTAACTCGTAGTGACTGAACGAAAGGGAACATTTAATTCTCTGTGGATTGCCCTGGTGGTGAGTTCCTATAACTGAGTTCCTATAACTGAGGGGTATGAAAACCCCTAAAGATGCCAATAAAGAATGGTTATTTTTAAGAAATGGGAAGTCCAACTCATTTCCATGAATCAGTTAGTTTCATCCCAAGCACTTCATCCCAGCTTGCTTCGGGGAGATTTTCCTGCAATTAGTGGACTATAAGTTGATTTGGACAAATTAGTCGGCTAAATGACAAATTACCGAAGGGAGCACCTATGCTCAGAGTGGAAGGGTTGGGTAAACAGTGTGATCATTGCCTTGAGGAAAAACATTAATAGCGTATTATTGCTATTATGATAGTGATGGATGCACTATGGTTAGTCAATCAAAACAAATAAATCACAAACCAGTGAAAACCTTGAAATGCATATCAACCATTTATTGTCAAATCTGTTATAATTGTATTATTTTCCCTTATAAATTAATGAACTATTCCATGTTTTGTTATAGGGATGATCTTAAATTGTCAGCCCTGTTACCAATATTTTGTATACATTTTATATAGCTGATATTTGAAAAGTGGATATGTGTAGAAATACCAGCACTACTTTTTTCTCTACAAAGAAAACCCTGCTCCTGGAGACCTGCTGCCCTGCAATACTTTTGCAAAGCATTGAAATATAATTTTTCCTCTTATTTAATCATGTCTCCTTAAGGGACTGTTTTTTTCTTTTCTTTTTTCGGATTGATTACTATTTGTAATTCCTTTTACCACAAATAACATTAAACTATGGTTAGTGTAGCAAATGTTAGTGTAATGTGTGGTTACCAACTACAGTAACCATGTTTTTTGGTTTTATTTGTAGTAAAAAAGTTAATTTTTGTAAGGGCATATTTTATGACTTTGGTCATGAGACTTGCAATTAAATTAATCTCTAAAACCGTCAACTCTTACTGTCAACCCTGTTACCTTTCAAAAAATGTAGATATAGTTTGATATATCTGAATGTTTTTTAGTTTTTTAGTTTCCAGCTTGATTTAGCAAGTTGCTACAGTAACATATTTCTAGCATGTTTTAACACATTTCTAGCACTTTTTGTCAAGACAACTTAGCTAGAGATGGCAAAATGCAACTTATTTGCATTAAGACACGTTACCCAGAAAGTTTAAAATCTTACAGAAAAGTATTTTTTAAAAATGGAAACAAGAACTCATGTTAAGACTCTAATATGTTCAGAAAGATCCTTCAGGATCTTTTTGACCTCTCTATAAATATGACATTTTGCAGACAACTTCATCAGCTTTCGAGCGAAAGTCCTTCACCAATTTGACTTGTCACGTGTTTCTCATTCAGAGCACTTTAATTCCATTGTGAAATATTTCCGTAAGCTTTTGATTCAAACCAGACACCATGCAATTCTCCTTCAGAGAAGATCTGTACCAGCATTTACTGCCCATCCAGGACTGATCTGCTCTAACAAGGATTCAGGGCCTTCATTTTGACCATTAAATCTTCCAAAAGCTATATTAAAGGTTATTTTACACTTCGTTATTACAAATTGACCCCAAAAGCATGAAATGCAAGACAGAAATTCAAGCAGGAATGAACAGGGAGGCACGGTTATTTGCAGCGCTATAGCTCGCTTTATATATTTGGCTCTTTTCTGAAAAACACTTCAATGGGTAAATAAGGATCTGGTTTCATAGGATGCTACAGTGAACCTTGACCAGCGAGCCATTCCATACTAAAGCAGCAGAAATCAATTAAATGTGTTCGACCTGTTTGAGAACGCTTTCATTCACCGCTACAGACACCGGCCCAGGCAACAACAGTATTCATTTCATCCTCAGAGTCAAATATATTTCCCACAATTATACATATTATGGATTGATGCAGTTTATAAAATGTAAACCGTAGACAATATTTTTTTCTATTTGATTCTTTTCTCATTTTAGAGAATGTTACATTTTTTTTTTTTTTAAATCAAACTTATAATCTGGCTTGTATTTTAACATAGAATCATGCCTGCATTATTATTATTATGATTATTATTATTATTATTATTATTATTATTATTTACGACTTTACATAAAAGCTCAAATGGCTTTCATGAATACACAGTTTAAAGTTTTACTCGTCACAGATCCAGACTTTCAGTTGGAAAATAAGAAAATTCATCATAAAAATATAAAATTGTCACTATTTTAACGATTTAAATATTTATACTGTGCAAAAATATAATATATAAAGACATCTAATTTTGTCTATCTAATTGTTACTCATTTTAGAAAATACAAAAGTATTCCACAACTTTATTATTATTATTATTATTATTATTTACTACTTTGCATAAAAGGTCAAATGGCTTTTTATGTATAATTTTGTTGTTGTATTCTTGTCTCAGATCTTTCAATTCTAAAGTATGAAAATTCATCATAAAATTTTACATTTTTTTTTTTTTACTTTTAAAAACTATTAAAATATTTATATTGTACAAACAAATATAATATAAAAATATATTGTGTTGTTCTTCCATGCATTAAAAATATTTACAATAGTACAAATTTGTTAGTAATATTTTAAAATGTTTTTATTATTTTTTAATAATAATTCATAATGATTTGATTATATAACACTGAATGGGAAGTGATACATATTTGAAATTTATAATATAGGGATTTAGAGATTTTGTTCCCGATCTGGTCCTGATTGGTTCTGAAAAAAAAAAAAGATAAAAAAAAGAAAAGAAATAATTCCTCTGTGTTGCATTTGCATGTATTTCCACGGTTAGTAGACAAATTCAACTAGTACAAGTGTGAAAAGTGCATTTTTAAGTGTCTATAGTTAAAGAAACGCCCATATTTACAGTATGTGTGATCTATACTGCAATATTCTAATGCATCAGCATTCATTTAAATGTATTCCAAATGTGAACCTGGAAAAACAGCAGAAATGTGTGAAACTATGTCTGCATTTAAATTAAGATTCCTTTGAGATCACAATCTTCCCTCTGCCAGATGAATTCATTTTGCATCTGAGTTTTGACAGATAGCACTTCAGATTTGTTTGTCTTATTAAGCAGGCATTGCATCTGTCCATGATTTTAAAGTGCTGACAATCACTTCAACTGCTTAAGAAACCAGAAATAAAAAACATACGCCTGACAACATCAACATCAAACAAGCATGAAATCAACCAACAATACGTTTGCTTGTTGATGCAAGTCATTGTTAAAATTCCTTCCCCAATGAATCATACATTATTAACCAGTATTGATTATTCAATAGGTATAATTACTTTTGCTTATACTTTGGTTTATACATTTTTCAAAACCTCTACTGGAATAGGAATCTCATTTCAGTCCATTTAATTTCTTTTTAGAAAACTAAAAATCTCAACATTAATTAGTAAGAGAATGTGCAGTTTATCATGATGTATTGCTCTTGTCTTAGTTCTGAAGTTGAATCAGATTATATTTTCCTCTTGTGTGGACAACCGGGCCTGATTTGAAGGGTTTTGTGTGTATTTCATCTAACTGAATGATTCAGCAAACCCCTCAAGCACTCCTTTTACACATTAGTGGTTGTGTGACTCTTTCAGATCTGCTTCCCAGTCCAAATGGTTTGGATGAATATTCGTAATAAAGGCCACATTAATGCTAAATACACACCCTAATTGCTTCACCCTAATTTAATAAAAAATGATTAAGGGGGAAATAATGTCCCCACGCAATAGAGTCCTGTTAGAAAATGTTTTGGTGTTTCTTAGCAAGATGGTGGAGTTACATTTTTTTTGTTTTTTTGCAATGGCATCATACATTTAGAAACAGGCACGCACACACACACACACACACACACACACACACACACACACACACACACACACACACACACACACACACACACACACACACACACACACACACACACACACACACACACACACACACACACACACACACACACACACACACAAAGCTGAGATTTCAAAACACAAGGTACAGTTTCTATTATTGTAATTCAGTTGTTGTAATAATAATAATAATAATAATAATAATTTTGTCATTAATAATATTTCTTTCATAATAATATTGAATATTATTTCATTAGTTTTGTTTTTAATAATAGTGATTACTATTATTATTATTATTATTGATAAAAATTATTGATACAATTACTAGTACTATGACAACTAATAAGTAAAAACATATTGATTTACTTTGCCATGTTGATTTTCAAAGATGTTAAGATCAATTAAAATACAATAAATATTTATCCATAAAGTGATAGATTAATACTTAACTGACTAATTATTATTGTTGTTATTGACTAAATTAATTAAATATTATTGACTACATAACAACAACAACAACTACTACTACTACTAATAATAATAATAATTAATAATAATAACAATAATAACAATAACATTTTATTTATGTATTTACTCACATACAAAGCATTTGAAAGTATTAATCTCTCAGTTTGTGGATAAATATGGTTTCATTGAGCTTAACATTTTGAAAATAAACATAACAAAATCAATAAAAACACAAGCAATATTTATCCATAGAGTAATGGACTAATACTTTGAGATGGTTTGACAGATATGTTCTCTGAAAGGGGTTTGACATAATTCTATGATTAACTGTAACGTTTTAGTCCCAAGGAAGATGAAAAAGGTTCCAAAAATGTTCAAATAACAAAAAAGGTATTAAGCTGCCCATTTTATTTTTCCGTTTTTAAAGTCTCTTAATGAGGTTTCATATAGAAATATCTTATTGTCATGAGCCAGTCCAAAATACCATCATTCAATATATCTGGAAACCATTTATATTAATTTAAATCAAGTTCCTTGCTTTATGTCCATGACAGAGGAGCTCAGTGCAAACTATGTTGTATCAACATATCATATATCATCAGTGGCTAAGATCACTATTTGAATCTGGTCCTACCAATACTGAATTATGACCACATAATAAGACGATATGCCTTTCAAAATCTGTTGAATTGTGGCCGTTTCCCAGTTTCCATACTTGTGCGCAGTACAGCTTTTAAGGTCAGTTTTCTCTTTCAGTTCAACGAATCGTCATAGTGGATCAATAGTTTCAAAATAATCTTGTATAGTAAGATAAAGTTATATGTTTAGCTAAATATCTATATGATAAAACATTCTGTTTAATGGAAAATAATGTGCTTATTTTCTTTTGGGTAAGTATCCATGTCAGTTAGCAGTTTACTGAGCATTCAAGTTGTTTCTTTAGGTTTGTGCCCTGAAATAATGTTATTGAGCAATACATGGCATTAAAGGAATAGTTCACCCAAAAATGAAAATTCTGTCATCATTTACTCCCCCTCAAGTTGTTTCAAACCTGTATGAATTTCTTTCTTCAGGTGAACACAAAAGAAGATATTTTGAAGAATGTCTGTAACCAGACAGTTGATGTACCTTTTTTTCCGACTATGGAAGTCAATGGGGTACATCCAATGCTATCTAACGACCAATTCCTACAAATTCGTACGATTTTTCTAAACCCCAGTGATGGATAGGTTTAGGGGCGGGGTCAAGGGTAGGTAATTCGTATGAATTCGTACGAATTTGCTAGCTCGTAAAATACGTACGAATTGCCGTAAGATCGGGTTGGTAGGCTACATCAACTGTTGTGTATTTAGCATCACTGTATTTAGCATCATGCTACACCACTTTTTTGTTAGTAGAATTAGCTTGTTATTGGAAAAGTGACACTGTTTTGGAAACAACTATTGTCACGCTACTAAAAAACTGAGTCAAGTTAGCAGTGTAGCTACTTTTGTTTATTAGCTACCGTTCCTCATCAACCAATACACCAGTTTCACTTGATAACGTGACAGCTTTATATATTTAAACTGTCTCTGGGCTCAGCGTCTCCCGTTCTAACCTTGTCTACCTCTCCGTCTCTCTCCCTTCAGCTCATTATCAGCCGTCTGTCTGTTTGATGTGGTTAGCCGCGGGAGTAGCATTTGAAGTCTGTGTGGCCCGCCTATCATGAACATGCTAATCCAGCGGAAAACCAGGCTCCAGACACCTGTTCCACGCAACATCTGTCCCTGGCACAGCTGTCTTCCCGTGCCCTTCACACAGCGCTCCGGAAACTTGGAAGGACACCATGTGAAGTGCCAGGTTTAGCAGTGACATTGTGCAGCTATTTGGGGGGTGGGGGGTGGGGTGGTGGTGTCTTCTCATTCAGAAATACAGCTGAATGAATTTACACAGCAGAATTAATCTTGAGTCATTCATTGGGATACTGTATATTGGAATACTGCTAATGAAATTCCAATTGATTTTTATAGAAAGTTTGCTGCATTTATTCACAATTCGAAATATCACCTTCTTTACATACATTTATATTACTAGTGTAACCAAACAAGCATTAATATTATTATTGCTCAGACTTGGATTATGTAATTTAGTTTGCGCTACAGACATGAATGATACTCCAAATTGAGTAGCTTAATGAGTAGAAGTGTGCTGATATTTTATTATGTTCTGTAGTGGACATAAACTTGTGAGATTCTCTAATCCTCCAAACCACTAGAGGGCACTGCCCACTGAAGAGCGATTGAAGGAAGAGATCATCTGGGGAAGAACCCTCATACTTGGGATATTTTATTAGTTTAGTACACCAAACAAGCAAGGTTCTCCACATGGAGTTACTTATTAATTATTATGGACATACTTTAACAGAATATACTTAAGTGTGAATTGAATGTAATGGTTTTGGACACTTAAGTCCATGTTATTTGCAATTAAATGGAAATGTGTTAGAGTTTAAATTTATATTAAATGGAATTAGTTGAATTAAAGAGTGCTATTTGACGCACTTTACTAGGACTTAAGTACGTCTTTAAATGTAATTTCATATTTACTTTTATTTTCTTTGAAATATGGTTAAAGTGTACTGCCGAATGAACTGACAAGCAATTTAGTTGCAATAAAGTTGCAGTTTAGTACATTTTAAATATATTTACTTTAAAGAGTTTAGAATTAAAGAGTTAAAAAAAACCTTTACATGTGCGTTTGTATGTTAGTCAACACCTCAAAATAAGTGTACGTCTTTAAAGCACTACAAAAGAGTATTAAAACAGATTGATTTAAAAGGCACTTTAAAATAAACTTTTAATTCAACGTTATTACAAAGTGTACATTTTAAAAGTGTACTTAAGTGTGTTGACGAAGATGACGAAGTGCACTTAAGTGTGAAACAGTCATGAAAGTGGACTCTATTAAAGTACACTTAAAGGGATAGTTCACTTTAAAATGAAAATTCTGTCATCATATACTCACCCTCATGTTGTTTCAAACCTGTATGAATTTCTTTCTTCTGCTGAACTCAAAGGAAGATATTTAGAAGAATGTCAGTAACCAGACAGTTTCTGGGTCCCATTGACTTCCATAGTATATTTTTTTCCTACTATGGAAGTCAATGGGACCCAAAAACTGCCTGGTTACTGACATTCTTCAAAATATCTTCCTTTCTGTTCAGCAGAAGAAATAAATTCATACAGGTTTGAAACAACATGAGGGTGAGTAAATGATGACAGAATTTTCATTTTAAAGTGAACTATCCCTTTAAGTTGCCTTTTATTTAATTAATTTTATTATCTGCAAGCACAGTTTTATGATTTGAAGTACTCTACAAGTGCACATTCAACGCAATTAAGCACACTTATTTTTCACAAGTGGGTTTGCATTGAGATACATCCTTGCTGCTATATTGTCCAACTGCATTATCAAAATCGTGCTTGATTTGTGTTTGCCAATGCTGACTGTTGCATTTGTCTTCCTGTTGAAAATATGACAAGACTAACTGAATAATGGATTCACTACTTTTTTTTTTTTTTTTTAGGAGACCCATTTGTTCTTAAAATTCTGTATTCCATATCTGTTCCTCCAACTTCAACTGAAATATAAATCCGGGATATTGAGCCATATATCATTCATCCATAGCTTCTAGAATAATAAACTTTTCCACCAGGTATTCTCAATAGGGCCTATTCAACTTTATGATTAAAATCCTGACACCACTCTGACCAGTGTATTTTCAAACAGCTCTTGAAAGGACTGCTGGTAACAGTTACAATATATCCGTACCTCTCAATCAAGCACAAAGAGATGACAACGGTGATTTATCTGCAGCCATTTCGCTTGTCAAAGATGTTAAACTTCCTCAAGCGAAATTGCTCTTACACACTGAGTAAATAGCCATTACCAGTGTGTTTATTTGGAAGGACGAGACTGCATGGCTGAGGCCCAGACCTGAGTGGACACCATGCCAAAAAGATGAGGCCAGAGAGGAAGAGAAAAGAGCGCGAGAGAGGAAGACCCAATTTATTTTTGGTAATTGGCTCCACTTGAGCAAACAGCCTCTCTTGCCCAGTGGCCTCTCAGATTCAGCTTGATGCCAGTGATAAAAGCAATAAACCATTTCCCTTGTTCACCAAAGAAGGCAGGAGACACCAAATTAGCATGGGTGCTGTTTAGAGAGATAGCTTCCTGTTGCGGCTTCTTTTTCTGAAGTGTTCTGTACCTGTTACACACATGGGGTCTATTTAATATCTCTGACCTGTTGAGGATGTCTGAAACCTGAACGAATCATTCTTTTGGGTTGGTTCTTTTTAATGAAACAGTTGAACTGGTTCACAAAACCAATCTGAAGGATTTGTTCACGATTTAGACTAAGGACACCTTGATGCGAATGTCCGACTCATGATGAGCCAACAACCGATAATAGGATAATTTCAGTTTTTTAGGTCTAACTGAGCACAATGTATTTCCAAGTACTCCTGGTTGGGAATCACTGATGTAAACGATCAACAGAATCAGTCCTGTTTCACTGGAATGGTTCAAATTAACTCATTTTTGAAAAAAAAAAAAAAAAATTGTGCTTGCAGTGCATGATAGAAGATTGTTGGTATATGATCCTTATTGAAGCACACATTTACATAAAGGGGAACTACAGACCTTTCGCTCACCCCTTCAGTTTGCAGAAGTCGGACATGGTTGTCATCACCTAATCCATGCTGTGAGGTGCCGATGTATATCTCGCCTTCCCAGCAGGACTGTCCTGTTCAGGAAAGAGGAAGCCCTATGAAACAATACGCTGGCTGGACTCCTGAGGCATGGCAGTGATAACAGACTCATCACCGGGCGCTTTGACAGATTGTGTTAGTCCAACCGTAAGGACCATGTCCAGCCAATATCTGTAAACCATTCTGCGAGGAGCAGAGGGCACGATAAATTCCCTGAAGGAGTGTTTTAGGGCAGTCAGTGACCCTGGCAGGAAAGGTTGTAGTGAGTGATGAGGCACCATTGGATATTGGGGCTGTATCTTCTGGACATAGTTGACCACTCATCGAGATGTACCACCATAGATGCCCCTTATTTTATGGTGACATTTTCTATTGCTTGTCCTGTGAGGATCAGTGCTTGCCTGGTGTTCAGTGGGGGGGGGATCTAGGAACCCCCTTTCAAAAGAAAAATGTTGGGAATCCGGTTCAATGCAATCTTGTGACCCTCAGTCCTGTGAAATGACTAGCAATGAAGCAGAAACAAAGAATTATCTGAAATTTATCAATGAGATGTTTTAAATATTTAAAAGCCAAAGATAGATCCATCCATTTTCCAAACCGCTTGTCCTGTGTAGGATTGTGGCGATGCTGGAGTCCCAGCACCTTAGACCAAACACCCTTGATAAATGGCCAGTCTCTCAAAGTGCAAACACACTTTTAGAAAATTCATAGGCTGCATCCAAAATCATATACATGACAAGAGTAGTATGCCTCAAACAGAAGGCGAAAATGACCTGAATGGCCTATTACTTCCGGGGTGAGATTCTGAAGTGTGCATTCGATGGACAATTTACCATCCCATGAGGCCACTAGAGAGGATTTGTGACGCTGGTAGGTCACTCTGACAAGATGACGAATGTAGTACATCCGAAATACATTCATACTACACACATTCATGCTTTATAGAAATTTTCATGCTTTAAAGTATTTTCCAAAAGTTGCTTGTCCAAACTGAAATGTCTGAAAACGTTAAAATCATCTTACTACATATGCATAAAATGTAATAAAAGCTCATAGAGATGATACCTAGTCCCTTAGAATTCCTGCAAAATTTGCCCTAAAACACCTAAAAAGGCATACCCAAAATAAATCGGATGCTGTTCTTGAACCATTTGGAGTATATGCATGGTTTTGGTCTCTTTTGAAAGGGGACACTTTGAGGTTTCTTGCTAATCTGTCAGAATCACAAGAATGTAAGGCTTACTGTTATTGAGAAATAGAACTGTGAACACACTAAAAAAGGGGGAACATTTTTCCGCCTACATTTTTTTTTTTTGGTAAACAGATGCCTGCAGATAACTATAGCTGAGAGGTATTAGCTGGAAAACACAGTGTGATCACAGCATGAAGCCTTACCAAGCCCAGTTTAAATGTTGATAACAATAACTTGGATAATGAGTGTTTTACACAGGTTTATCTAAGTTTATGTCTAGGCGCTTCCCCAAAAAAAGGCCATTTGGAGACTCCAAATGACACTTTGTAACCACAGACACATAACATGCTGCTATTCTTGAATGCTTTACTGTACAGTCATAATTTTGGGCTCTAATGAAAGGTTACACTTAGAGCTATTCTATTCCTTATCCAGATTCACTGTCAGTAATTGCTGACACATAGTAACTGAAGCATAAACACATTATAGTGTTTGTTTTTTTTTGCAATTCTTGAAACTGAAATTTGTGCAAATAACGATACAAAACAAGTGCTATGGTATTCAAATATTTTTTTTTTAATATTAGTCTATTATGCACTATATATATATATATATATATATATATATATATATATATATATATATATATATATATATATATATAACTATTTACAAATTTATGATTAGGTTTTTCTTTGGCTAGGAAGGTGAAGGATGGGGCTCCTCTCTTGATGTCCATCATATGGCTTTCTGTTGACTAACTCCCAGTCTTCATTCAGTTCAATGTCAGATGATTTTCTGTGATATAAAAAAAGCAAAGAAAGAAATAATTTACATCTTTTATGTATTGTGTACTATTTTATACAGAAACGCACATACACGAACAACCAGGCATATTCTCTCTCTCTCTCTCACACACACACACACACACACACACACACACACACACACACACACACACACACACACACCCGTGGATAAAGACACAAACATACATTCATACCTCATAACAGCTCAAGAGCGCTCATAACACCACACACACACACACACACACACACACACACACACACACACACACACACACACACACACACACACACACACACACACACACACACACACACATAGACATATAAACCCGTAGATAAAGACACACAGGAACAACAAACATAAATTTACACCTCATAACAGTAACAGCTCAAGAGCGCTCATAGCACCAAACACACATACACTCGTGGACGAGCAAACACACATTAGCAAGTTAGCATGGCCATCTCAAAACACAAACGCATCAGTACACTCAATATACAAGTCAAATATGTTATATAGTATAATAAAACACTTACTTGTCGAGAGAGACGTCTTCCCATCAAAAAAGATAGTGGCGGCAGCTGGTCTTTCAAAGAGGGGAAGCTCATTTTTGGCCTACATCATAAAAATTATTCATTTATTTATATGTAAATTCTACATTCCTTTTCAAGAAAATGCTCTGAAAAATGAATGTAATTATATAATAAAGGTATAAATAAAACCCGCCCTTGCACTCCCCGATTCGCTCAAATCAGCTGTCACTCAAAAGACTCAGTGGTCAGCGGCCATTTTGACGTCAAAATAGCTGTATTATTTACATGTAAATTGTAGTTTTACCACAGAATGCATCGAAGTTGTGACAGCTCTGTCGGCTAACTTGAAATGCTACTACTACATTATGTGGATGTTTATTGATATATAAATGTGTTATGGACTAAATACTTCGCTGAATTAGATTGTATGGAGCCTTTACAGTGTAACTAAACCATTGTTGTTGGAATGTAATGGATCAGTGGACGAACAGAAAGCTTGTGAGTTTCTTCCAGTTTGTGTTTGTTTATTTGGCTGTTGGGTTGTCTGACAAAGACACCGATTGTACCCGCTGTGTTGTATCCTAAAATGGTTTACATCGTTCGAATCACAAGAATCTCAGCTTTCCAAAGATATGTAACATGTTTAATCTTTTTTTTTCTGAGTTTTGTCTTTCAAAAAGTTTACCCTCTTACACACCCAAATGGCCCGGGTCGTCGGAACACAAAGAGGCTAGAAAACAGACATAATAGTTCTCACTCTATTCTTCTAGCACAGGTATTTTATTAGCAAAATATCCCACCACTCAATGGTGCGTTCAGCTCAAAATTGTCATTCCATATGGTCTAAAATGCAATTTGCTGGAGACAAAAACAGCATCTCAATGTGGACGAAAAATTATGTTCTTTTTTTAATTTATCCAGATTAATGTCGATATAGTCTTAGAGCAGTAGCGGCCTTTGCTATGTTTCACCCGTTTGCCAATTACCGTTGCAATTAATGCGCTCAAAAACGAAAGAAAATTAATTGGTGCTTGAGGCAAAAATGCCACCAAAACTAATAAAATTGCCCCCCAACAATCAAGATATATGGGACAAAAATGTCCCTGTTCATGTTTTTCATATTTATAACAGGATATAGAGTGCTGGTTTCCCAAATATCAGCACAGTTGCAAATGTCATAGCCTATTGATTTTATACAACAGTTGATGTAAGGTGACTTTCATTTTAGACTTAGAACATTCTTCACCCTTGTCTGTTTTTGCTCTATTTCTCAACAAATCCACAGTAGAGCCACTGCACGCCTCCGAGCAACTGAATGAGTCCACGTTTTGAAGGAATCGTTTGACTGAATGATTGAATAACTCACTCGTTATAACAATGATTCACCGCCACCTACTGGCAGTTTTAGTTTGATTACATTTTTTTTTAAATTTCATTTTCTATTTTATATCTGATAAAATCATACTTACGGTCCACCATGCTACGAGAAAGACTGTACAACCCAATCTCACGGCAATTCGTACGCATTTTGTGAGGTAGCTAATGCGTACGAATTCACACAACCTCACTCGTAGGAATTCAAAGATTGAAGATTGCCCCCCCCCCCAAAACCTACCCATCAATGGGGTTTAGACAAATCGTATGAATTATTCGCCACCTCGTACTCACTCGTACGAATTAATACAAATTGGTCGTGATATAGCGTTAAACTGTCCGCACTTGCCCAGATGCCTCCAACTGCTTGTTTGAAAAGGGCCTCCGAACTGCAAAGGCCACAGAGAGTATGCAATTTCTGATGCAACCATACTCTCATTCTTCAGGCAATTTAGTGTCTCTGATTCACCTATCCAACGAGAGGACCTGGAGGAAACCCATAGCAACATGGGGAGAACATGAAACTCCACACTGAAAGATCTCCTCGGGAATCAAACCAGGGACCTTTTAGCTGTGAGGCCATGTTGCTACACAAAGATGAACTATTATGCTTAAGTGTAGACCAGAAACATTGGGAATAAAGTGCTGTTCACAAAACATTGAGGATGTTCCTTAGTCGATGTTTATGCAACTAGCTGGAGATGGGAATATTAATATCACAAGTGGCCTCATCCATTTGATTAAATTCAGTCATATGAGCAGTAGAATTAGAGTAGTCATGCAAAGCAACTTCCAGTGCATTTACTTCAAGGACAGTCCTGGCACAATGGTGACAGTAACCATTCAGTTAATGAATCAGCCCTTCCGGTTTCAGCCACTGCCCTTGGATAGGAAAAGAGCCACATGACAATGAAGAATGCCAAGTTTTGTTCTTTTCTTTGCATAAGTGAATCTACTGGGTATTCCGGTGAAGTTAAGAGTTTCGCGTGACTGGGGAGCAAATGTCGGGAGTTTAGTTTTGTGGTTTCGTGTTTAGCTTCAGTGGCTCATGTTTTTCCTTAGCTGTTCCCCCAGGTGCCAAAGAGCCAGTCAACTGAGGCTGAAATGAAAAGAAGACGGAAAAATGAAAGAAAATACATACAACTTCCAAAACACTCCCAAGTGTCACCAAGAATCTAGGTCAGATTTACCGTTATGCTTGGTGGGACGTCATGTGCAGTCTGTTTGAAACAGTTTCTTAATTACTTATTTGTTCTTATTCCTTCAATATTATACAAGGTTAAATAAGTGTTTAAGATAAAGAATAAACAACATTTAAAAATCTAGTGTAAAATGCATGTTATATAATCTTTGTATTCACATGGTATTGAAAAAAAAAACGTTTACCAATTTTCAAATTTACTATGTATACATACACACAATGTTTTTTTTTTGTTGTTGTTGTTTGTTTTGTTTATGGTTTAACAAAACTGCTTTCTTTCTTAGAAATAATAATAATAATAAAAATAATAATAATAATAATAATAATAATAATATATATATATATATATATATATATATTTTTTTTTTTTTTTTTTATAAATTATTAGACCCAAACAAATGAGTGTCAGGTCATTTACACTTTTACCAAATTTGCTCCCAAAAGTAGCCTTCAACCTCAATAACAAACAATTTGGAAAACGGTTTCTCCTCCCTTTTAAAAGTTGATAAGCCTATTTATTGTGCTATCATAACCATATGCTTTATGTTTATATGTCTAGGTGCATTTAGCAACCATGTCTGCACAGACCCATTTCTGAGTCATGACAGACCAGTTGAGAAACACTAGAGGATTTAGTCCAGTCAGTCAAACCAATGTCTCTGAACGAACGCCTTTAGCAGTGTGTGTTTCACAGTCTGTTCTGTTTCACAGATCTCCCTTCAGTCGTTTGTAAGAGTTAATAGGTCCTCTGCCTTGTGTGCTTCCACTCCAAGAAAATACAGCACCTTTCATCGGATTTCAACAGAATCCTGGAAAGAACCTCTGTGTTTGTCTTGGACATAAAACAATCTGTCACCTTTTACAGAATGGTCAAAAAAGGCAAGAAACTTTTCGAGCATTTCTACAGGGAACTTCAAGTCAGACAAGTTCGTGTGGAAGCCAGTTGAAGTAAAAAAAAAAAAAGTATCTCACAATTTCTTCTGCTTTTGGTGCTAAATATAACTACTAAAATTCAATTAATCATATAAATGTAAAGGATAACAACATTAGGTTCACCAGGGGGAGAAAAACCTGGAAAATAAAGAATCTAATTTTAATAATAGTACATATCATTGAGCTTATGCAGTTCATGGTGATATTAACCTTGAGAAAAAAAAAGTGTGCCTAATTGTATTGAATGTGCTCTTAGTATGTCCACCAAAACATTTTTAGCCAGCTGAAAACGCTAGGCGCTCTACAGAAAACGCCTAGCTATGGGAGCTTGAGAGCGTTTTGGCAGCGTTGCGTTTTTTTCAGTTGAGACGCTTTGCTTGTTATGATACGTAATATCCGCGAAAGTGTTACTAGTATCTCATTTCACACATATTTTGTTTCTGTCTTGATTCTATATTAAAATATCGATACAATGTAATGTATTTTCTCTGGCTCTTGTTTTAAATTATTGTTTTCCATTATTATGCTTGTTGTTGTCATCTGTTGACGTTGTACAAGCAGAATGTGGCGGTTGGTCGGTGTGGTATTAGTCCCGCCCCTCCTCCACTGTGATTGGACGGTTGGGTAAAAAGTGACAGTGATGAGCGCTGTGTTTTACCCAAAGCTGAACATTCTTCAACTCTCGGCGACCTGTAAAAAAATGCCGAATGCTCAGCGCTTCAGCGTGAAAAAGACGCTCAGCGCCTCGTTACCCTCATGGCGTTTTAAAAACGCGGCGCTCCCATTGAAAACAATTGAAAAAATACGCCAGCCGCGTGAAAAAACGTTTTGGTGGACACACGGCCTTACTGCATCCTAAAAGTATATTTATTTTTACAAAGGGTACTATGTAGGAATGTCACAATAAAAGTGCATTTTAAAACATATCTTTTGTTACGCTTTAAATAGACCATTGGCTGAACGTCTGATGCATATGGCACATAAAAATGGAAACACTTCAGGAGTTTCTGAGTCATCATCTGATTGGTTGAATACTACAGGATTTCCAGGAGACGCGCGTTTTGCGTTCTTTAATGGTCCGCCTGGAAACAAAGATGCCGTGATGCCAAACCCCCTTATGGAAAAAGAAAGTTGGCGGCATAGACTCTTTAAAACACATTCAAGAGTCTGTTGGTCTGTTATTGTACAGACAAAAGAAGATATTTTGTAAAATATCTCAATATTGTTTTTAGTCAATGGGCTCCAATGCTTTGTTGTTTTGGACCCTATTGACTTTGTATGGAGAAAAACATTCTTCAATATCTCTTCCTCTGTGTTTTGCAGAGGAAAGGAAGGACATTTCTATTTTGTTTTAATTCGATACAATAAACAATAAGCATTGGGTTTCAACTTGATGTCCAATGAAAGATTGGGATCCTGAAGCAAAACCAGTTGTGGAACCACTGATTTATGGAATTTAGGACAATGATTAATGACCCAACAACATATTTACCTCCACACCAAAGCATTTGAGGAATTTCTTCATGCACCAGCTAATTTTAAAGTGACGAAAAGAGGGATGACGAGGGAAGACGCCACTATGCTCTGAATGGGTGGCTGTAATACATGGGATTGTAAAACGGTGCAACCGAAGTCATAAACCATCCATGCATTTTGGATTATGATGGATACCATTTGTCCCAAAGGCTTGTAAAGATTTCTAGTCCGGTGATATCACCACATTCCAGAGCTGGGATCCTGGGGAAAGTGTTTATATGGGATGGTGTCCAGACTGCCGTCAGCTCCAGAGACTTCTGCCCGTGGCTCCACTCGCCTGGGTGAACCATTTTCTTTGGCAAGCGAACGAACAGCAGTGATGTCACCGGTTCCCAGCACCAAATTCAACGGCCAACCGTAACTCCATGGAAACCTGATCTTGTAGTCTAAACTTTGGGGTGTCTCAGCTCTTTGTTGTGTCCTTTCATCTAGAGGGAGGATGATGGGTAATCTACACAGTAGCTCAGACGTAAAAATGAGAGACATGGGCACCCCTGGCGTTCTGGGAATAGGCCACCATGACGCACCGACAGCTGGGGTTATACTTATTGAGCCTACGGTCATAAGGATCTTTAGTCATAAAGCAGATAAAGTTTTTATCTTCAATCATAAAATGTTTCGGACAGCTGCAGCTGTAACAATAATGAGCTTTAGGATTGAGCATGTAGCGTCGACATTTCGCCAGCAACTGCTACTGTCAGCATACAACTCTAGATCATTTTAGTGCATATTAAGTAGACTTGTAGGCTACATTTAAATACAAATTCATCAAAGTGTAAAGCTGACAGGTGGTGACTTTTTTAATATTAGTGGTTATGTGTCTTGTTCAGGATGACGACTCATTGGTGGATTGGGAAAATGAGCAAGAAGCCCGTTACATATTGTATAGTGTTATGCATATAGTGCCATATTCATGAATTTACATACTTTGTTAGCATGCTTACATTGCATAAGGCATTCAAATACATTTGAAATATACATATAGGACGTTTTATACATTTTAATACTGTGCAATACATTTTAAAAGTGGGATTGGCAATGAAACATTTAGCTAAATGTTATTTATTAATTTATTTATTTATTCAAAAATTAGTTAATTTTTCCATTTCCACAGATAATAAGACAATATGAAGAGTTCAGATGCAAAAGCCTCTTAAGTGCCATCTGAAATTTTCTTCTAGAATGATCATTTTTATCAAGCTCGTATATTTAAGTTCAATAATTTCACTTAAATGACAATTAATAGGTAATTTTCATTGCCATTTAAGTGAAATTACTGAACTTAAATATACAAGCTGGTTAAAAATGATCATTCTAGAAGAAAATTTCAGATGGCACTTAGAGGCTTTTGCATCTGAACTCTTCAAATACACTTGCAAGTTTTATGAAGGGTTGCTTCTTAAGGATAGGAAATGTAACTTATTTTTTAGATATTTATACTGGAAAATAACTTTTAAAAAAGACTAATTAAAAACTTTTTTTTTTTTTTCATTTTGCTATGTATCAATTGCAGTCTTTTTTTATTCAATCATCTGGTGAAAAAAAAAAAAAAATCTGATGTTTACACAAAAAATGTAAACCTAAAAATCTCATAAACAAAAATTAATGTAACTATGTTGTTCTGTTTTTATTTACTATACTATATACTGTATGTCTTTATTAAAATAAGATAATTTCGTGGTAATACTACTAATTAAGCATAACCAAAATAATTCCTGTGCTTTATAGATATGTCCCTTTACAGCATGCAACAAGTTCTGTTATGGTTTCTGACATTCTGACATAGTTATACTAAAGCAACCGCTACCCAATATGTTCTTTTAATACAGCACTCTTATTACGTACTTAGGTAGACAGATAGCTGTGCATGCATGTTTTTATATGTGTATGGCAGACGGATGATATTATATGTGCACATTTACTGTGGTAACCATCAAAGAGAAGACAGGATGTTGTAACGGGTGCAGGATGGGTTGGTGGTTATGAAGATCCCACAGGCCTTCTGGCCAGACGCCGCATGAGCATGAGGAAAAAGCTGAAACTCATGTCTTACAATGGCAAAGGACAGAGAAACACGAGCGCTGCATTTATCAAGCATTATGATAGACTACGAAGACACAGAAACATTTCAAAGAAGAAAGGCTGGAATCTGGAGACAAGTGATGTCAGATGTGAAGTTCACATTTTGTTTTATTAATACTTTTAATAAAAGACACCAAGACGATTCAAAGGCAAGACCTGCATGACCGAAGACGCCTTGGAATGTGACTTTTGTTTTGATATTTCCCAGTAAAATGATAATGGTATACTCAAAGCATCTGTTTCCAGTTGCCTGTCTACATTGAAGCTACAAGTACCAGTTGGTATTATTATTTCTCCAGAGTTATGCTGTGTCTTGGCAAGGTTATATGGGCTTATATATTTTATCTTTTACAATCTAACCCACTTAACAAAGGTCATATGCTGTTGACTCCACAATGCCTGCCGCCCATGCAGTCGTAATGGGGTTATTTTCAATAAAATGCAAGTTACTTTCTTCTTTAAGTGGCCCACAATTAATCAAATGTCAAATATATGATAGTAAATTGTTCTTACTGTCCTTGTAAAATGCTTTGTTGGCCGATGCAACTGAAAGTCAAGGGCAACATTGGCCTTACATCTAGAATTTTATTTTCTAAAGGAGTTTCAAATAAACATTTTGAATGAATGAATCAAAGTAAAAAGCTTTGAGATGAATTATAATGCTATAAATGTTGATTTAATGAAAATGAGAAAACATTATGAAGGTATTGGTCTTTTAAGCACTGAAAATGATGAGTAAAAAATAAGGGCACAGTATAAACTATTGACTTGTTTATAATTATAATATATACATATACACACACATATATATATATATATATTGGAAAATATTTTAATATGTGCAAATATGCTTTCAGAATTTGTTACTGTATTTGATGGTAAAGCCCCTCGAATCCCCCTGTAGTCAATCATTTTATTCCTTAAAACTCATCTTTGATCACCAAAATGACATTTAAACGTTCATGTCTTAAAATAGCTTGGATGTAACTCTTCTCCCTTCCCTTATTTAGTACACGCGGTTCTATGAATATGCAAATGAGCCCCGCCTCCACTCACTCACAGCTGCTCAGAGATCCACTCGTTGACGATCACATGTTGATCTGATTGGTTACAAGGTAGTTTGTGACACCAGCGATTTCAAACCGTGTTTTTGAGACTGTCTTTGGTTCACTGCAGTTTTAAGGAGAAAATACTCCACAATAGCCTGGGAAAACCCAGACTACTTCCGGCGAATTTTAATTCTCTCTCCAGGATAGTCTGGAGAAGAGCCCATTCAAACTCATTACTGTGCCGCTGAAATCGCGGCACCAATCAGAAACGTTGGGGGAGGGATTTACATGATGACGACAGCGCAGCGACGCTGAAGGAGATTTCATTACAAAGATGGATGCCGCCGTGGAACATCTCTCGTTCGAATCTATTATCGCGTCTGTTTTGAGTGATTTAAACTTACCGTTTTCGTTAAAACCGGAGCAAAGAACAACAGATGTTTCTCCGTCGCTCTGCATACGTCATCTCCTTCATCGATCTGATTGGTTTTAAGACTATCCAATTGCGCCCAGAGGAATTTGAGCTACGTCGTTTGGTGACGCCCCTTTGGAAATGATTTGTCTACATAGCTTCCCCAGACCCTACACTCAGTTTCAACTCCACAATGGTGTTGACTTATGAATTTGCACACCTTAAAAGGTGCATTCAGTAATTTGGTGCCCAATTTGATGCTAATTTTTTGTTGGACAGCTAAGAGAATGAATTATTTGTTGCGTCCGAAATGAAATACTTCCCTACTGTATAGTAAGCGTAAAAGCGTATGCCAAAAGAGTAGTATTTCTGAATACATAGTGTTTGAAAAACAGTAGTGGAAAAGTATGTGGATGACCTACTACTTCCGCTGAGATTCTGAAGTGTGCATACGATGAACACTTTATTATCCCATGATTATGAATGGCAGTGAAGCGACGTGACTGATGCTGGTTGGTCACGTGACAGTAATAACATGGAGGATGAAGTACATCCGAATTTCATTCATACTACCCATATTCATACTATGTAGCGCATACTTTTTTAACCATCTTGAAGTAAGTTCAAATTCAAATGTAGCACCTACTCAGACAGTATGCGATTTCGGATGCAGCGATTGTGTAGACGAATCATCTTTTAGCCTAAACTCATTAGTACCAAAGTAATTTACATAAAACTCAAAGAAGATCACGCTAATCCACGTCAGTAGATGGTAATGTAGCATCTAACACAATTGTGGTATTGGTACTTAAAGTACACAATGATCAACAATGCTGATGTTAGCTTTTTTTTCCCTCACACACTGCACTGCTAACATGAGGGCTAGCGCATTAAACAAAAGCTAACTTTAATGAGGAAGCAAGGTAGGAAAGCTGGTTAAAATGCAAAGATTGTTCCCCAATGCTAATGTCTTAATAATCTCTTGATTAATTAGCATGATTTGCTAACTATAGCAGCAGGCAAGAGAAAGCTAGCCGCAGCACTTCATCAAGATTAGTGCCAAGTGCTTTACCACAGTAAAGATTCTGAGATGACAGCATTATGGACTTTCATAAATTGAGGAAATGTGTTTATGCACAAACTAAAGATGTTGCTATGATACAAATATTTTTTCATGGACCTTGTCTTCTGCGTTGGAGACTCTTATCACTGGAGACACTTTAATCTGTCGGAGAACTATTCAATCATTCTAGTCACACTTGAAGATATATCACCACAAGCAGCATTCACTGAAGCAGCACAGCCGCTAACGGCTCACTGATCTGATTTCAACAAGCTATGTGACAGAACCCAGTACTGAGAATGGGATGAAAAACCACATAAAGCTGCAAAGCTAATTTTCTTGCAGCTTCAACAACAATAAGGTGTGCAGATGTGACGTCACTATATAAAAACAATGTGAGTATTAATTAAAGTCTTTAATATTAACTAGTTCATGCTGCGATTTCTCTGTGCTCTCCAGTTGTCGCCTAATTAATATTCATGATCTAAACCTTATCTTTAGTGCTATAAATGTATGGCCTTTTAGACGTTTCATGCATTCATAAAGCCCATTCACACCAAGAATGATAACTACAAAAATAACTATAACAATAACTATTTTGTAACGTTAACTATTGTCGTCTGCTGCTTTTAATGCTTGGATTCTGATTGGCTGTCAATGTTTTTATCGTTCATTGGCTGGAAAAAGTAGTTCTGAATGTATTTCCAATGATATTACTCTATGTTGTTATCGTTATAGTTGTGGTGTGGACGTCGCTATCTCATAGAATTAGAACGATTATTAAAAATGTATATTTGTCTTAGTTATAGTCCATGGTGTGCACCACCAGAATCTCCAAACTCAAATGTAGAGTTTGCTTGGGTATGATGGATGTGTTTTGTTTTAGGATTCCCCCACCTGTAAATGTTTGTCTGGACAGGCGCTCTGATCAGACTGCGGGGCGAAAAGCACCTTTACTGTTTGAATCGATATCAGGTGCTAAAATTATAGCCTGAATCTGAAATGTCCTTTTAATGTGAGCCAACAGAAGTAGGAAACACATCAGCCAGCAGGGATATGGGCTAAAAGTGGGGGGTCTGCGGTGTGGAAATTGTGCAAACATCATGCAAACATTTACCCAGCTCAGTATGCCTACAGGGCTAGTAGATCCTCAGAGGACGCCTGTACCTTCTCTCCTTCCTCCAGCACCTACCCAACAGTTTTCAGCTCCTGGAACATTCTGGAAAGGCAGGTTTTTGCTTCTCAGACCGTTCACAGAAAAGTGCTAGACTTTCTGTTTTGGGCTAGCCAGGAAATTCTCACTGAGTTTGTTTGCACCGTTTTTCCACTGTTGAGTTACGGGTACGTTTACACGACAACGATATGCTCAAAAACTGAGAAGTTTTTCCTTTGAGTTTTCCACGTACAGACCACACCATTGTCCAAACGATCCCCATTCACACAGATCTGCGAAAACAACTAAAAACACTGTATTCTGCTGTCAGACCAGTAGATGGCGATGAAAAACTGTAGACTGAACACGTAATACGCATGTGCATGACGTCATCGTCTTCAGAGATTCAGGTTTTTGTTGTTTACACGGAGACCGTTTTCAAAAACTTGCACTTTGAAACCGGTTTTCAAAAGTAAACGAACGGCCAAAATGCATAAAACGTTTTCAGTTTTTAGTTGAAAATGGTGTCCTGTAAACAGGCCCTATGTTGACATGGTTTCTGGTTAGTTCTCATTTAGTTCAGGTGTTTGTATTTAATTAGCCTTGTTTGTATGTGTATTTAAGTCCTCTGTGTATATTCATTTGGTGTCGGGTCTCGTCTGTGTTACATGTATTGAAAGCTGTTCTCTCTGGCTCCGTTTACACGTGGCCGGTTATTTTCATAAAGGGACATTTCACCCTCTCCGTTTTCAGAAAAGTGTTCGTTTACACAAACCCGTGTATATGCCGTTAAGAGCATGCCAAACCTGTAGGTGGCAGTGTAACGAGAAGCTCAAGCCCATGTTAGCAAATCAGAATCCCGAAAATATAGTTTCTGTAATAATAAGTTCTGTCGCATACTGTGACGTCGACTGCCTAAAACTCAGCTTTTCTCAGTTTACATGCAAACGTGCAAACAGAGTTTTCCAAAATCTCCACTCTGGCCGGAGTTTTTAGAAAGCGAATTCTCCATTTGCGTGTAAACGAGGGACACAACCGAAGGGAAATGTCTCAGTTTTTCAAAATAACCTTGTACGTGTAAACGGGGCCTCTGTTTGGATTAAATTTCCTGTGGATTTATTAAAGATGACCTTTTCCTTTATCATTGTGTTCGTGAGTGTCCTACAACGCAGCATTGTGACAGAAATAGAACATTTGTTCAACAAAATTGTTCAGACAATGTTCCCCTAACATTAATTAAACCTCTAAATTCTAAGATTGCTTCTTCAACGTTAAATCACTCTACAAGCCATTTCTTTTAATCTACAAGCCGTTTACTCTTTTACTGTCTGCCTTTTCTAAAAGAGTTATCAGCCACCGCCAGCATTTTTGATCATATTCCCAAACTTTTCATGGCCCCCAGAATATTTTTGTATGAATATGTAAACAGTCAGTTAATAAAACGAAAGAATGGAGCCACTGCTTTTAAACAACAACAAAATCAATGCTAGACTGTGGATAAGTTTCACTCTCAAAATTTTACACAAAAACTCATTTATTCATAATACCATATCTAAAAGACCCCATGCCTATTGCCACACCATTGGCATTTGACATTTCATGTGAAAACATATTTTAGCTGCATTTACGTATATTAATTTTTCATGAATATAGATGGTTTGTGTGTATTACATCATTCTGCAACCCATGAAAGCATGGAATATATTTTTCAGTGCGCATTATGACATTTTATTTTCTCTATAAGTTGTGCTCATGTCTCAAGAAATGTAGAGTAAAATGCATGTCCATTTCAATCTTCTAGTGTTATTGTGTTAATGGTTTTCAGAGCCAGCTCACGGACACAGATTGATGGACTCCGCTCAAGCGCTGGTGCAAAACCAAACATTCCACATCCAGTGATGCCAAACTGTCCGATTCCAGATGCAACCGCGACAAAATGCTCTGACCACACATTGATAAATACTTTACACTTGCTAAATTTATCTCTCAAGGCTTTTCTCTATGCCACATTAGGTCATGTGTTTCATATTCAGATGTGTTTGGCTTCAGTCACCTAACCGTGCTCTCACCTTTCACTGGACCATTGAAACCTCTCGGCTTGCTAAATAATGGGCTACCAAGCGTCTCAAACTAAGAGAATGGCGCCCATAGCTAAAAAGAAACAATTCTTTTCATATAACTCAACACAGTCGTGGATTAGTCACATTCAAATGGATTAATGAACTACCTTCTTCCAAAGCCAAGTCTTGTCTCTTTTAGAAGAATCTTGCACCATGTGTTAAACACATTGTAATTACATGTTATTTTGAAGTCAATACATACAGTACCAGTCAAAAGTTTGGAAACAGTACTATTTTTAAGGTTTTTGAAAGAAGTCTCTTATGCTCATCAAGCCTGCAGTTAAAAAAATAAAAAAAATAAAAAAAACAGTAATATTATGAAATATTATTACAATTTAAAATAATGGTTCTCTTTTTTAATATATTTTAAAATGTAATTTATTTTTGTGATGCAAAGCTGAATTTTCATCAGCAAGTACTCCAGTCTTTGGTGTCTTATGATCCTTCAGAAATCATTCAAATATGATGATTTGATACTCAGTTATTATCAATGATGGAAACAGTTGTGCTGTTTAATATATTTTTTTAGAATACTTTTTTCAGGATTCATTGATGAGTAAAACGTTAACAGCATTTATTCATAAAAACAGCATTTAATCAAAATAAAAACATTTCTAACACTATAAATCGTTACCATCACCTTTTATCAATTTAACGCATCCTTGTTGAATTAAAGTACTAATTTCTTTAAAAAAAAATAGTTATTGTTCCCAAACTTTTGAACGGTAGTGTATATTGTTACAAAAGATTTCTATTCTAAATAAATAGTTCTTTTTAACTTTTTATTCATCAAATAATCCTGAAAAAAGTATCTCAGGTTATAAAAAAAATATTAAGCAGCACAACTGTTTCCAACATTGATCATAAATCAGCATATTAGAATGATTTCTGAAGGATCATAAGACACCAAAGACTGGAGTACTTGCTGATGAAAATTCAGCTTTGCATCACAAAAATAAATTACATTTTAAAGTATATTAAAAAAGAGAACCATTATTTTAAATTGTAATAATATTTCATATACTGTTTTTTTTTTTTTTTTTTTTTTTTACTGCAGGCTTGATGAGCATAAGAGACTTCTTTCAAAAACATTAAAAATAGTAATGTTTCCAAACTTTTGACTGGTAAGGTATAAATTCTCACACTAAGTGTTGACTAAGCTGATGTTCGGATCCAAATCTTGCAGAGATGTCGTGGCTTTCTTAAACCACGATAATGCGGGCTCACACCATAGGAGACTATATAATTTGACAGTTTCCTATTGTTACCAGCCTGTTGCTGGTCTAGGTCATGTGTTTATGTAGGGCACATCTGGTTCACCCAAAAGGACAGTCAAGTCTTTTGTCTTGGGAGCAAGAAACCACACTGTCTATGAAACCGAGAGTGTTTAAGGAACATTCAGAAGTATACACTTAAAAAAAAAGAAAAGAAAAAAAAAGGCGTTTGGAGTCACGAATAACGAGGAGTAACTGAATTTAAGACCAAGAAAGGTGGCATGAACAATAGCCTGTCTTAAAAATCTGAAAGTACATTTGGGATAGTTATTTCCAAACCCCCAACATGCATTGTAGCATGAATAATTATTATTATTTATTTTTTTGATAGATATTTTCCTTCCTCAAAAGCAAAAATTGCAGTTTGCAGTTAAATATTTGTTGGATAGAATAACATCAAGGCTCATCCATCAAATCGGGATAAATTCTCCACATAATTCAATACTGACGGTGAGTAAGAAAAGAAAATCAATAATTCTGCACTAAATCTTATAGGAATGAGTAATTGGAATTTCACTTATAATTTTAAATCAATTCCAGAGGACCAAAATAATAAAGTAAAGTAAAATAAAATAAAATAAATTAAAAAATATTCTGTGGGAGACAAATAAATAACAGGTCCCTATTTGATTCTTGGGTGCAAGATTTATTATTATTAGGGTTGTCAATGTAAGCGTGTGATTAAAAATGAATGAATCTGAGGTGTAAATAATCCCATAATGACAAATGATCAGCATATTAGAGTGATTTCTGAAGGATCATGTGACACTGACGACTGGAGTAACAATGCTGAAAATTCAGCTTTGATCTCAGGAATAAATTACATTTTAAAATACATTCACATAGAAAAGTTATTTTAAATTGAAATAATATTTCACAATATTACTGTTTTTACTGTCTTTTTAATCAAATCAATACAGCCTGGTGTGCTGTAAAAAATGAATGGTGTTACTGTATATGTAATTAATTTAAATTAATTTGAATAATTAATATGTGCATCTATAATAATAATTCCAAGTCATTTTCAAGACATGTGCCATAAAGACAAGGCACTCAATATCCATTACCCTCAGACTTTTAAAGACTTCTTTACGTTCTCTGCAGTTCCCTGATATTTCATGCTTTTTATGAAAACCGGACAATATCTCCTATGATAAGCTTTCTAAGTCAGCCAGACAGAGAAAATGACCCAAGCTTCAGCTGCGTGTCTGCTAGGTGATGAAAGCTCCATGTTTCTTCCGGGGCTACATTAAGTCAGTCACTGCACACACACACAATGAATCCCGCCACTTACCCTGGAGATTACAGGCCGATCCGAGCGGAAGGGAAAATGACTGTGAGGCTGGAGGTTCAATAGAAAGTAATAGACCAACAGCGCTGTACCACGACTTTTTTATTTGGAGATGATTTCATCCCTTGAGCTCTTCTACTAATTTCTTCCTGGTCATTAATTTCGTAAGCCCTTCCGTCCGTTTCACTCTAAGCGTGGTCATATGGATACCAGAGCTTGGATGCGTTGAGCCACAATTCAAGACAGGTAATGGATATCCAAATGTCTGAATCCACTAATGGACTGAGGAGATCTTCAGAGGCCTCCAGGTCACACTTTAGTATGCTTTCAAAAAGAGTACTTATTACAGAAATTATATATTTTAGAAGAATATACTTAATGTGCAATCTGAATAGAATGTATTTGCACATTTACACGACACCATTTTTATTTCTTTTTGGCTGTTCATTTACACTACAACAGCGTTTTGAGGGCCTGAAAATGTAAACTTATGAAAAAACATATTAAAAACGATACCGTTATGGTTAATTGAGGTTGACCCCTTACCCAATCTTGGCAAGTGGGGCATAAATGACATACCTAAAATAAAAAGGTTGCTGCTCATAAGTCATTCTGAATAGACACATACCAATCGTATATTTAGACAGCCAACACTTGAGAGTTTAAAGTTCAAGACTCAGAATTAGTCAGAGTTATTAATATGGAGATATTTAAGTTCAAACTTAAAAATTAAATATTAAGAATATATTGTTTTTAAATGTATAAAAATATGATGTATCTGTGTTGTAGAAACTTAGAAACACAATGAAGCTGAAGCCACAAGTCTGCTCATGCTTTATTTCAAATCGGAGGATGTTTTCCTTAAAACTATGCATTTTATGAAACATTTTATAAGACCATGTCATGTGAGTTTTTAGAGAAGGCTGATATGATGCTAATAAAATATATAATTTTTGCCCTTTCAACACATTCATTTGCAGTCTGTTGTCTTATGTCTGGCAAGGTGAACTGCTACTTTCATATTTCTATTGTTCTCACTCGACGAACCTTTCACACTTCTGCCATGAATGAGATTTAGGGCCCTATTTTAACGATCTAAGTGCATGGTCTAAAGTGCAGGGCACCAAGTTCACTTAGGGCATGTCCGATTCCACTTTTGCTAGTTTAACGACGGGAAAAATGGTCGGCGGTCCCGGCGCATGGTCTAAAAAAGTTGTCCCTGTTCTCTTAATGAATAATGGGTGTGTTTTGGGATTTACGAGCGTTAAACCAATCAGAGTCTCATCTCCCATTCCCTTTAAATGCCAGTTGTGCTCGTGCCATGGCGGATTCGCTATTTACATGACAGAATTTGATATTGGAAAGACCGAAAGCGTCTCCAGAGCGCAAACGGAACTGCTTGTATGCGAGGTAAAAGTGCGCAAGCAGACCATATACGGGACAAGCCGGATTCCACCATATCTTTATGTACACAATAGATTGTAATCCTTTTATTTTAAATATTTGGCATGTTTGTGTGCTGCTGTGCGTCCCTGTGTGTTTAATAAGCAGAGTGTACGCGCATTGTGGACACGCCTATAGGCACACATTAAATAACAATAATATATATATATATATATATATATATATATATATATATATATATATATTGCACCATTGACTTTAGGGGCCCTATCTTGCACCCAGCGCAACTGACTTTGTACACCGATGCATGTATCATTTCTACTTTTCACCTGATGCACAGCAGACTTTTCCTATCACAGACACACGTCGGTAAATTAGGGAATGAACTTGCGCTCCCGAGGGCGGTTCAGCGAAAAGAGGAGGCGTGTTCCGGCGCAAACGTTCCCTGGTGCTATTTTGCAGTTTCAGAAAACAATTCCGCCACAGACCAAGAAAAACCTAGTCTAAAGTCAGTGGCGCGTTATTCAGATACTATTTTAAGGGCGCATGCTTGGCCATAATGTAGCGTGTTCACAACGTGCAAAACACTTTGCTTCTCTCATCTACACAGATGCAGCAGTTCCCATTTTTGCAAACCATACATAATTACAAAGAAAAATATTACCACACGAGGGAAATCATTGTGGTGTCCATGAATATGTGAAAAAATAGGCATAGCTTACACATGTACCCAAATTATTCAGGCTAATTGTAGTAATGACGGATCAAACCTGTTTGACCAATAGTGGCAAGACACATAGGTATATAAGGACACCTGACAAAGTGGGTTATCCGTCAAGAACCAGGAAACAAAATTCTGAAGACTGCTAAATCACCTTTACCATCATGTAAGTTCATTAAAAACCTTACTCTTCAACTTACCAGTTAAGTTGCGCTTGCTCATAATTTTTCTATTGCACAGTGAGATGGAGTGCGTCTTGGGACAGAGAATTAGATGCGGGAGGGAGAAGGTCTACTTGCTTAGACAGACCTATCTCTCCCTCAGTGAGGAGGAATGTATGCGTAAGCTACGCCTGACCCGTCAGGCTGTGACAGATGTCTGCCATCTCCTGGCAGATGACCTGGGGACTGATGCACCCTGTCCCTATGCGTTCCCCGTTGCAGTGAAAGTTACAGCGGCACTGCATTTCAATGAGTCTGGGTCGTTCCAGCACCCCCTTAGCTCCATTGGAGGTATTTCACAATCTGCCATAAGTTCGGCTATACATGCAGTTACATCAGGTCTAGTCCGACATGCTGGGGAATACATCCAATTCCCCATCACACCTGACAGCCAGGAAAGAGCGAAGCAGGCGTTTTGGGCGAAGTATGGGTTCCCTGGTGTCCTTGGTGCTATAGATTGCACCCATGTGCAGCTACGTGCCCCATTAGAAAATGCACAGATATACATCAACCGCAAGGGAACCCATTCAATCAACATACAAGTCATTTGCGATACTAATAGTAAAATCACCCATGGTCTTTGAGAATTACCCTGGCTCAAGCCACGACTCATTTACACTGGCAAACTCTGCCATTTCTGCCATCTTCGAGGGGAATCCCCTTGGATGGGTGGCTGTTAGGGGACAACGGCTATCCGTTAAAGACATGGCTGATGACACCATTTGTGATGCCAGCAACAGTGCCTGAAATGCTGTTTAATCGAAAACACACACAAACACGCAGTGTACTTGAATGAACATTCGGCATACTGAAAATGCACATCAGGTGTTTGGATATGTCAGGAGGCACTTTACAGTACAGTCCTCAAAAAGTCGCAGCATTCTTTGTGGCTTGTTGTGTTTTATACAACATTTTCATGAATCATGGATGTGTTGATGACATAAATGAGGAAATATTAGAGAACTACAGGAGACGTCATGTTGAACTGCATGTGCCGGTGCAACTTAACCCAAATGCCCCAGCAGCAGCATCGGAGAGGAGAGCTTATTTGACAGAAGAGCTGCTGCATCGTCTATAGTGAGGTAAGCAAAGTAATCTCGGTCTAATGTTAGACTACATTGCAAAAATATCACCATGCATTCATAACCTTGTGATTCAGGGAGAGTGAGGCGTGTAGTGGGTCTGGATGCTCTGCACCTTGGTGGTTGCGCTGCTCCCTCCTCAGTTGGCCCGTACGCACTGCTCGCGAGGCCAGGGTCTTCTTCCTGCGAAGCTGCGTTACATTGTTTTGATTTATTGTATGGCTGTGTTACATTTATTTCATGTCAATAATGATTAAAAAGATTTTCATGAGAAATCTCTATGTATGTGAACTTGATTTGTAAGTGTACCTTGGGGTTGGACAGCTAGTGTATCGGGTTGGGTGCCGATTTCAAAGCCCCTCAACGTTTTCAGCGTTGAGGGTGGATGCAGCGATGTCCTCTGCTGGCGTCAGGTCCTGAGTAGAGGCAGATCCACCTCCAGTTATACGGCGTGTCCGATTGTTGCCAGCAAGCTTGGACTTCCCCCGTCTTCTGGCATCATTGTAGCGCTTGCGGCACTAATGCGATGTCCTGGGGATGCCAGCCATGGAAACAATTGTGGCAATTTCCTCCCACGCCTGTTTAACCGAAGCTAATTTGGGTGGGTTTTACGTCTTTTACAGCCCTGGCGAAAACGCTCTCCTCGGCTGGGAACCTTTCCTGGCGTGCGCCTGGCAAATACGCCATCATATAGCAATCCGCCATGGAACAAGCGCGCCTGCTTTTAAAGGGAATGTGAGATGACGCTCTGATTGGTTTATTGCACGTTACGCCCAAACCACACCTATGAGTAATGAAGCTACTTCAGACCAACCCATTTTAGATTTGCGTCGGGATCTGAGATCCGCCCACAAAGTTTCGCATTTGATACTTGCGTTTCAGATCGTTAAAATAGGGCCCTAGACCAGGTTTCAGTTGGTCAATGGCGCAGTCTATTTCTGTTGCCTCAAAATAGCAACATGCCAACAATGCGTCAGAACACACCTCGTTTTCAGACAAGCACGTCCATGGGCGCACAAATGGGCGCAAATGCATTTGCTATTTAAACAACGTGGCGTAGGACGTGAAAAAAAAACTGTGTCGGACTGAAACTAGCAAAAAAACACTTGCATCGTGCTTGGCGGGTATAAGATAGGGCCCTTAATCTTCATTATTCTTTTATCATTATTCTTTTATTATTATTCTTTTGTTTGTTTTCAGCCGTTATTAGCCTTTATTCTGGCAGTATGGCTTGCCCATCTACACCACTTTCATCCCACTATACATTAATCCACCTAAAAGATTGATATCATGCTTTTACTCAAAACTCACTTTAAATCACCATCAAATGTTTGTATTAACTTTCGATCGCGATCTAATGTGGATTTTAGTCATATAATGATGTTAAAACAATTTATGTTAGCCTTTTTATTTGCAGCTATCGGTATACCTGCTTAGCATTTAGATGTGAGAGAAAATGAGTGTGCTGAATTTTTATATTCAAAATATCAAAAATAGATTGATTATTTTGCACTCCTGATATAAATTAAGAAATTAATGTCACTGCAACCTAGTTTTATCATAAACAGTGGCCAAATATCTAAGCTGGAGTCTTAAATCTTTCTAATGTTACTGTTTTAACATGCAGTGAACAATAATCTGGGACCGTCGGCGATCTTTGTACATAAAGGGGTCGACAAGGGAACTGAATAGGTTAATAGGTGTTTATTCTGGTTGATTTTTATTTAAAAAGATTCTTAATAAAAACCCTAGAGTGAATCAGGAAAAAAAGAGTATGAAGGAAAAATAAGCCCAAACACGGTTAGAGATTTGCACACCAAACAAGGTGAGTGAACTTTCTTCTGGTTGCACATACATTGTATCAGTTGGGAAATGAATATCACCCCAGGTAGAAAAACACTCCCTTTAATGAAAACAAGAGGAAGACATTAGAGCGAACTGAAAATTTGGATGCAACAATAACAAAGGCCTAGTTCACAAACTCCTCTCTGTTTGCTTAATTTATTGGTGTCATCATAGGAAGTTGAAAGGTTGAAACTGCAGCAACATGAAACCCAAGAGGAAGCAATGTTTCCTGCGAGCATTAAAATGAGAAAAAAAGAGAAAAAAAAACTCACTTTTACCTCCTGTGAAAAATGAGCAGAAAAAAAGGTTGGCTTCCTGATTCAAATCAATGAATAACTCTACGAAAGGAATAATATTTTGATATAAAACATGTTATTCGGGAAATGGTTTACAGGCAGCCTTCGGCTAATCCTGCTGGGCTGTAGATTTGGAAGACTCAATATATCAGACGAAATCTTAGTGGAAAAAAGACACATCGCCCACAAAAACGTGCAAGAACTGCTGGTTGGCAAATAAACCCAAGTGTGTGAATGTGACCTTACACACTACGACCTGGACACCCCATGTGCTGTCTCGGCCTCCGATGGGAATGTTAGGAAAACTGGCTTTCAGCAGCTTTGACGGATTTCTCAAAGACATGGAATAGCTTCTTAAAAGGTGAAGTGTGTTTTTTTGTAGAAGTAAAGAAAAATACTTTTAACCTTTCTCAGCTTAATATGGACAAACAACTATGTATTTAACCCTCTGTTGACAAATATACATATTTATATGTCACATTTTTCTTTGCAATTTTCTTAACATGTAAGATATATGTAAGATATATGATTAAGATATATGTAATTGTATATTTATTTGTGTTCCTTAATATTTGAACTATAGGATAAATTACAATGGACAATAAAGGGAAACATATTTCATTTAGAAGTGTAATATATTTAAATTTAAATATAAAATGTATTACACACACACACACAATGAGTACACCAAACACAACAATACACAAGGGGTAATTGGCAAACAAGACACACCTGGGAACAATAATAATAATAATAATAATAATAATAATAAAATACTCAAGAAAAACTACAAAGGACTGCAAAACATGGCGTAAAACAGGAAAAGTCCACACAAGATCAGGGGAACACAAGACATGACATACAGTATATATAGTTTTTAAAATATATAATAATACTTTTTAAAATATTACATATCTTATTTTTGACCTAGTAAATTAGAACAATGACAATGAATTATAAAGACTAACATATTTTATTTGTAAATGTCAGGAAATTATTTTATATAAATGTATTCAAGTTAATTTAAAACAAAATATATCAATATTAATATATATTATCCAATATATATATATATTTGCATATATATGCACATATATTATGGTTTAACAGTAATGTACTAAATATGATGTAATATATATATATATATGAAATGATTGATACTATCAGCAGCTTTGAAAATAAATAGAAAGATGTTTTAGATGTTTTTATTACGACCCACATTTTTGGCTTAGTCAAAAAGTTTAGCTTTAAACACACAATATAGCCATTAAACGTTCCCCGAGCACTTGAGCACTTAATCTAAAGGCTGTTAGATAATAAAAAGTGACATGCAAGGTTGGAAGTGCACTGTTAGGCATTTTCTTATGTTCAGTCATGCATGGATTAAATTTGATGAAGTTCTGCGTTTGTCTGAGAACCAAAGTGCTTAATGGGTAAAATTCTAATGGGACTCAAATCAAGTGTGGCAGCTCATTTTTCCTGCTTTAATTTAAAGGTGCTCATTAATTAGGGCCTTATTTATTCAGCTGGGAACATTTATGATTAAAACGGTAAAAAGGAAGTATCCTATCGTAGATACAGCACCTTTATCCTGCTTGCACTGTGTCAGGTCAAAGCTAAAGATAATGGGGAACATGATTAGGGAAACTTTAGCTTGCCAAGCAATCAATTTAAAATACTCAAAAAACACTTAAAATACTTTGAAATCAATTTAAAAAAAGAGGTGTTCTAACCTATTTAACTTCCAAAATGTGATGTATTTCAGAGTTGTTTCAATACAGTCTCAAGACAATTTGTAACTATTTTAAGTTTTGGCAAAGTGGAGGCTAATTCGTATGAATTAGTACAATCTTACATCTCAGTGGTATGTTTAGGGGTGGACCTTCATGCTTTTTTTCTAACAATCGTATATTTTCTGTACGATGCACATCTTACGAATTCATACAAAATCGCCTCCTTGTAAAATAGTAATGTTTTTCATAGGAGATGGAAAACACTCCTGAACTATCTGGACTGGTTATTTATTCCACATTGTCAGCAAACACAACATGATCCGTCATAAATAATATTGTTTGCCGGGAAAACACTCTGTAATTTTATTGAGAAGGACAAAAACTCCACTTTGACTAAAAGCATGAAGTCAGAAGTGCTTTGATTGACTGGTGCTTTGGGAGGTTGAAAGTCGAGATGCACCTGGTATCAATTTGTAGCTCATATCATTGTGTTTGTGCAATGCAGCATTACAGTGAGAGAATCTGCAGAACTTGGAGCGAGTCCACAGCCTCCAGCACCTGCCAAACTCTCTTTCAAACAAAAATACTCTACATACTTCCGGAAAACCAATTGACCAAAACTGCATATGTCTTTTTGGGACTATTTGTTTTTTACACAGATGCTTGTGTTTAATCAACTAACTACAAAGTATATTGGAAAATTTTATTCAGATGTTGAGAGAAAGAGTTCAGAAGACAATATTAGCTTTATCTAACAATATATTTTTTTCTAAAATATATTTCGATTTTATTCAATAAAGCCCTTCAATGGTAAACAATGATACTACCATGGCACTTATATACCATGATATGGAATGACAGTGATATTTATATACTATGGTATTTACAAAGTACTCCCAAAGAATATCATGCTATTACCAAGTTACTACTTTTGACCAATAGAGTTTTTTTTTTTTTCAATAATTGATACTGATAGAGAACATGATTGGCCAGTGGCCAACACACAGATTCATATATTTTATAGTATAATATATAAATTATATTTAATTTCACCAAGTCTGTTACAGATCAGCCAGGCTCTCACAGCAGCCAATCACAGCGCACTCCCTCACCTGAGTACTAATCACACACACACACCTGCACCTCATCATCACTATCATCACCAGCACTATAAAGACACACTCTTCACCTCAGTTCGCCGTCCGGTCTCGTTTATTCGTAGAGGACTACTTACCTTGATATCACAAAACCTCCATTATCTCCAGCGTCTCGTCTCTCCTGTGTGTCTCCATTCCTGTAAGAAGAACTAGTCCAATCATCACCTGCACACCGCTCTCCAAAATATAATTGTTCATATCACTTCCCTGCATCCTGTGTTATCAAATAAGCTCCTGTTATATCTTCATTAACCATCTCTTGAGTCTGCTTCCGTAACATTCAAATAACATTCATTTTTAAAGATGTGTATTTTACACAATTTTGTTCACGTTTACATCATTTTTTTACTTAAATATGACTAAATATTAGTGTTGTCAAATCAAGTTGTCAAATCTAATTATATACATGACGTGCCAATTAGTTAATACAATTTAATTGCATATTTATATTTGTTGAGAAAAGCCCCATAAGATTTCAATTTTACATTTTGCCAATATATATATATATATATATATATACAGTGCTATTTTCCAATTTTCTTTGTGAATGAATAATGTATCGTAAATAAATAAATGTTCTTCCTTAAAATACATGGTGCATAAGTGAGTACACCCCTATGTTAAATTCCCATAGAGGCAGGCAGATTTTTATTTTTAAGTTTTTTTTTTTTGTTTTGTTTTTTGGATACTATGCATCCTGATAAAGTTCCCTTGGCCTTTGGAATTAAAATAGCCCCACATCATCACATAGCCTTCACCATACCTAGAGATTGGCATGGAGTACTTTCCATAAGATCATCTCTCAATGCAAATCAAACTAGCTTTTAGGCTAACTGAAATAAAACCATGCCAATCTCTAGGTATGGTGAAGGCTATGTGATGATGTGGGGCTATTTTAATTCCAAAGGCCAAGGGAACTTTATCAGGATGCATAGTATCCTGGATCCATGAAGTAACTGGCCTTTAAAAATAAAAATCTGCCTGCCTCTATGGGAATTTAACATAGGGGTGTCCAAACTTATGCACTCTGTATTTTAAGGAAGAACATTTATTTATTTACGATACATTATTCATTCACAAAGAAAATTGGTGTCCTTAAAGGTTGGATTTTTCCTAATTTTTTTAATTAAGGCATTAAGTTCAATTTCCAAAATATGATTTTTTATTCCTCTTTTTAGTCAACTTTAGTATGGGTGTCTAAACTTATGCATAGCACTGTATATATTATTTTATTTATTTTTTTGCATGGGAAAGGTGCTTTATCAATAAAATTATTATCACTACTCCTACTAATACTACTAGTAGTAGTTGTTGTTGTTGTAGTAGTAGTAGTAGTAGTAGTAAAAAGTAGTAGTAGTAGTACGAGGAGTAGAACGAGTAGTAGTAATAGTAGTCATCGTAGTAGTAGTAGTAGTAGTAGTAGTAGTAGTAGTAGTAGTAGTAGTAGTGGTGGTGGTATTGGTAGTATTAGTAGTAGGAAGAGTGATAGTAGTAGTTGTAGCAGCCATATTATTATTATTATTATTATTATTATTATTATTATTATTAGTAGTAGTAGTAGTAGTAGTAGGAGGAGGAGGAGGAGGAGGAGGAGGAGGAGTGATAGTAGTAGTAGTAGTAGTAGTAGTAGTAGTAGTAGTAGCAGCAGCAGCATCATCATTAGTAGTAGTAGTAGTAGTAGTAGTGGTAGTAGTAGTAGTGGTGGTGGTATTGGTAGTATTAGTAGTAGGAAGAGTGATAGTAGTAGTTGTAGCAGCCATAGTATTATTATTATTATTATTATTATTATTATTATTATTATTAGTAGTAGTAGTAGTAGTAGTAGGAGGAGGAGTGATAGTAGTAGTAGTAGTAGTAGTAGTAGTAGTAGTAGTAGTAGTAGTAGTAGTAGCAGCAGCAGCATCATTAGTAGTAGTAGTAGTAGTAGTAGTAGTGGTGGTGGTGGTGGTATTGGTAGTATTAGTAGTAGGAAGAGTGATAGTAGTAGTTGTAGCAACCATAGTATTATTATTATTATTAGTAGTAGTAGTAGTAGTAGTAGTAGTAGTAGTAGTAGCAGTAGTAGTAGTAGTGGTGGTGGTGGTGGTATCAACAACAATAGTAGTCGTCGTAGTAGGAGTAGTAGTAGTAGTAGTGGTGGTGGTATTGGTAGTATTAGTAGTAGGAAGAGTGATAGTAGTAGTAGTAGCAGCAATAGTATCAGTAGTAGTAGTGGTGGTATCAGCAGCAGTTGTATTAGTATTAGTAGTAGTAGTGGTAGTATTAGTAGTAGGAGAAGTAGTATGAGGAGGAGTGATAGTAATAGTAGTAGCAGCAGCAGCAGCATCAGCAGCATCATTAGTAGTAGTAGTAGTAGTGGCATTTGTCAAGTTATCTGGGAATTTTGTGCATCAGTATCTGCTACTAACTCGAAAAGAGCATCAGCCAACCACAGGGGACACAGGGAACAACTCCAAATCGCTTTTCAGCTCTTGTATTTGTAAATTCTGGCAGATTAGACAGTAATTGAACAGTTTGCCTCAAATGGATTCATTAAGGTTGATAACCTTAAAGAGAAAAAGAAAAACAAAGAAAAGATAAGGATACATCATTACTTCTGATTATATTCTCAAATGCGAACAAATACAATGTAAATAAAGATTTTACCACATAAAACTGTCCCAATATTTGTTCATTTAAATATTTAAGCTTTCTTTCTTTCCTTATTCAATACATAATATTATCATTTACACAATCTAGTTAAACAAACGTGGTATCTGTCACTGTTGTATTTCTTCTGAACACACAAAGTTGCATTTTTTATGAACACATGAGAACTGTGCACCATGCACTTAAATAACAACCACAGCATGACATAATTCATGTTCTCCTCTATATTGTACATTATTATAGTCAAATAACACAGATTTAAGTGACAATCAGTCCTTCACACAATTAAAGAGAGATTTTGTCATACCATCAGTGTCCCTGAGATGACCGATTGCTGATGTGTTTCCCATCTTGTGCGTTACTCTCTGCAGCCTTTTAACTTTTCTGTATACGTCATCTTCATGCAGAAATTACTCGTACCTTGAAACCGCATCGTTAACTCACTGAAACAATTGCGTCTTTCACTTTCTCTGCACTCTAGTTCTGCGGGCAAGCATTTGCATGTGAGTTTCACTTTTTTCCGCGTTCACTCGGCATTCTCCGCCGCTCTTCCGCATTCACTCGTCATTCTCCGCCGCTCTTCCGCATTCACTCGTCATTCTCCGCTGCTCTTCCGCATTCACTCGTCATTCTCCGTCGCTCTTCCGCATTCACTCGCCATTCTCCGCTGCTCTTCCGCATTCACTCGCCATTCTCCGTCGCTCTTCCGCATTCACTCGGCATTCTCCGCCGCTCTTCCGCATTCACTCGGCATTCTCCGCCGCTCTTCCGCATTCACTCGCCATTCTCCGTCGCTCTTCCGCATTCACTCGTCATTCTCCGCCGCTCTTCCGCATTCACTCGTCATTCTCCGTCGCTCTTCCGCATTCACTCGCCATTCTCCGCCGCTCTTCCGCATTCACTCGTCATTCTCTGTCGCTCTTCCGCATTCACTTGTCATTCTCCGCCGCTCTTTGTCACTCAATTTGAATTTGGCTTCTCAGTTTCGCTGATTTTATTTTAACAGTGCAGCAATCTCAGACACAATTCAGCCTTTTAGCCTCACAGTATTGGTAGCATTAGTAGTAGAAAGAGTGATAGTAGTAGTTGTAGCAGCAATAGTAGTAGTAGTAGTAGTAGTAGTGGTGGTGGTGGTATCAGCAGCAATAGTAATAGTAGTAGTAGTGGTGGTAGTATTAGTAATAGGAGTAGTAGGAGGAGGAGTGATAGTAGTAGTAGCAGCAGCAGCAGTAGTAGTAGTAGTAGTAGTAGGAGGAGGAGGAGGAGTGATACTAGTAGTAATAGTATTAGTAATAGTAGTAGTGGTGGTAGTATTAGTAATAGGAGTAGTAGGAGGAGGAGTGATAGTAGTAGTAGCAGCAGCAGCAGCAGTAGTAGTAGTAGTAGGAGGAGGTGGAGGAGGAGGAGGAGGAGGAGGAGGAGTGATACTAGTAGTAATAGCAGCAGCATCATTAGTAGTAGTAGTAGTAGGAGGAGGAGGAGTAGTAGTAGTGGTGGTGGTGGTGGTGGTGGTGGTATTGGTAGTATTAGTAGTAGGAAGAGTGATAGTAGTAGTTGTAGCAGCAATAGTATTAGTAGTAGTAGTGGTGGTATCAGCAGCAATAGTATTAGTAGTAGGAGTAGGAGTAGTAGTAGGAGGAGTCATAGTAGTAGTAGTAGTAGTAGTAGTAGCAGCAGCAGCAGCAGCAGCAATAGTATTATTATTATTATTATTATTATTATTATTATTAGTAGTAGTAGTAGTAGTAGTATTAGTAGTAGTAGTAGTAGGAGGAGGAGGAGGAGGAGGAGTGATAGTAGTAGTAGTAGCAGCAGCAGCAGCAGCAGCATCATTAGTAGTAGTAGGAGGAGGAGGAGGAGGAGGAGTGATAGTAGTAGTAGTAGCAGCAGCAGCAGCAGCAGCATCATTAGTAGTAGTAGGAGGAGGAGTGATAGTAGTAGTAGTAGTAGTAGCAGCAGCAGCAGCATCAGTAGTAGTAGTAGTAGTAGTAGTAGTAGTGGTGGTGGTGGTGGTGGTGGTATCAGCAGCAATAGTATTAGTAATAGTAGTAGTAGTGGTAGTATTAGTAATAGGAGTAGTAGTAGGAGGAGTGATAGTAGTAGTAGCAGCAGCAGCAGCAGCAGTAGTAGTAGTAGTAGGAGGAGGAGGAGGAGGAGGAGGAGGAGGAGGAGTTGAACTAGTAGTAATAGCAGCAGCATCATTAGTAGTAGTAGGAGGAGGAGGAGTAGTAGTATTGGTGGTGGTGGTGGTATTGGTAGTATTAGTAGTAGGAAGAGTGATAGTAGTAGTTGTAGCAGCAATAGTATTAGTAGTAGGAGTAGGAGTAGTAGTAGGAGGAGTCATAGTAGTAGTAGTAGTAGCAGCAGCAGCAGCAGCAATAGTATTATTATTATTAGTAGTAGTAGTAGTAGTAGTAGTAGTAGTAGTATTAGTAGTAGTAGGAGGAGGAGGAGGAGGAGGAGGAGCGATAGTAGTAGTAGTAGCAGCAGCAGCAATAGTATTATTATTATTATTAGTAGTAGTAGTAGTAGTAGTAGGAGGAGGAGGAGGAGTGATAGTAGTAGTAGTAGTAGTAGCAGCAGCAGCAGCAGCAGCATCATTAGTAGTAGTAGTAGTAGTAGTAGTAGGAGGAGGAGGAGGAGGAGGAGTGATAGTAGTAGTAGTAGTAGTAGCAGCAGCAGCAGCAGCATCAGTAGTAGTAGTAGTAGTAGTAGGAGGAAGAGGAGGAGGAGTAGGAGTAGTAGGGGGAGGAGTGATAGTAGTAGTAGTAGTAGTAGGAGGAGGAGGAGGAGGAGGAGGAGGAGGAGGAGGAGGAGGAGTGATAGTAGTAGCAGCAGCAGCAGCATCATCATTAGTAGTAGTAGTAGTAGTAGTAGTAGTAGTACGAGTAGGAGTAGTAGTAGTAGGAGGAGGAGTGATAGTAGTAGTAGAAGCAGCAGCAGGTCACCGTGATTTTGCCAAGTAAGACATGTTCCTGGATCAACATACCTAACCCCATAACATTCCTGCCCCCAAAATTTAGTCCTAAGCCTATCCCTACCCCTAAACCTAACCCTACCCAAACTTTTCCCTAAAATCAGAGGGAAATGATAGGTGAATAACACTGATGTTGAAGCACCTCACCCTGGTTTTAAGCCTAAACTTGACATAAACTGTAAACTTGTTCCTCAAATCTGATTGGATAATTGGAAAGTTGTTCCAGGAACAACAAAGATGTTGATCCCGGAACATGTGGTACTTGGTGAAATCACTTTCACCGCAGCAGCAGCATCAGTAGTAGTAGTAGTAGGAGGAGGAGTAGGAGAAGGAGGACTGGCATCAGCAGTGGGATTAGTACTATTATTTTGATGAATGAATTTATTGAAAAAAATAAATTAATAGCCCTAGTGAAAATATTTGAAAACAGAAAAAAAAAAAAAGAGTTTGGTGACAAGTGATAAGGTGGTTCATTTTCTTAACAACACAAAGAGGAACTACCAAACTGGCAATGCTGGCAATTAAAACATCCAAATTATGAGATTATCTGCACAGTATTCTCAACATTAGTGCGACTGTTCCCACACTATTCCACACCTTCCCAACATTCCCGTCTCCCACATATTAATGTAATTAGAACATTAGTCTCACTGAATGCATATCTCCTCATCTTTTGTGTGTCAGGAATCTGTTTATCTGATAGCAGTTTCCTGAGCCGGTCTCTCCTCCAGTAAACCATTACTGCATCAGCTGAACCCAACCCAACCCAGCGTCCGTCTGTCCAGTGAGAGAGAGAGTCTGCACAACCTCTGTCAGTTAACCCCAAAAAGACAAAAATAATGATTTTCCGAAAAAGACAGAGAGTTCACTAAATGGGACAAACACCCAATAGAGACTCTCCAGACCGAGCTGTGCAAAGTCTTGCTACGAGTTCAGCGCAAAACCCCAAATAATGCCTGTAGAGCAGAATTAGGATCATACACCCTTATGATAACTATTCAAAAAAGAGCCATTCAATTCCATGCTCACTTAAAAAATAGCAATGAACAGACCCTCCATAACAAAGCCCTGTCCTGCCAAGAGCTGAAGCCAGAGAAAAACACCCTCGGCCGATCGGTGTTAGAGCTGACTCACAAACTGACAATAAAAACATAGCCAAATAATTAAAACACAAAAAGAAAAATACCTCAAACATTGGACAGACGCGACAGCCAAACAGAGTAAATAGGAATGCTATCTGGCCCAAAACAGAACGTATGAATTGGCAGGATACCTGAGTAAAGTGAGCGACCCTAAACTGAGGAAAGTCCTGAGCGTGTACAGACTCAGTGAACACAGTCTGACCATAGAGACACACACACACACACACACACACACACAGCCCTCACTGCACAGAGAATCAGGTGGAAACAGAGCAACACTTTTTGACATCATGCCCCAATTATACAAACATTAGGGACACTTTCTATCCCCTTTTCACAACCTACCAGAAAGACTTCCATCAGAAATATGGAATATGTTTTTTTATGTTTTTTATATATATTGTATTTTCCATCCAGTGCTGTTACATGCTAATAAGATTCAATACTGCTGTTCTGCTGAGTTTTTTTCCCTTTGCTCGAACTCTAGAGTCCCACAGTCCTCAAACTACAGCTAATGTTATTAAAGCCTGAACTAACATTAGCTCCAATGAAAATAAGCTGTGCAGAGCAATTACGCCTGGTACATGTTAATTTTAGGCTTACATTGTCAGTCTTTCTAATCGTGCAAAATTAAAAATGAAAAATCCTGTCATCATTTACACACCCTCATGTCATTCAAAACTCATTTGAGTTTCTTCCATGGAACACGAGATGTTTACGCTGCCCACAGACTGTCAAGCTCCAGAACTGACAGAAAAACCATCATACAAGTAATCTGAATTTATGCACTATTCCAAGTTTCCAAGTTTAATATGTCAATATAATACACTATAAATAGAATGTGTGAATAAAATTGAAAATGAATATAGAATATAGTAGAGGAAATAACAGAGATTTTTGTTAAAAAAAAAAAGAAATTATAAAAAATCTTGTATTTATTTATTATAATAATACTAATTCAATAATAATAATTATTATAGGCGAGTGTTGTGTTTTATACTATAGATCTGACATCTTAAATTCTCACAATCTCTCTTTAATGCAATTTTATTTTCCTTAACCTGCAGAGGGATTTGGGATTGGCTCCATTACACTCACTGTCCCCCTCACCTGGGATTCACTAATCTCGAGTAGTTTTATCTTTAATTAGTATGACTGGTACCTAAGCGCTCACTCATCTGTGAACCATCGCTTTCGATTGGTAGATGAAAGACTTTTATCATGCAGTTGGCACGATTCCGGACCAAAGTTAAATAAAAAAATGACTGCCGTTGAGAGTCTCGTTGAAGTTTGGCAAACACAGCTGTAACTTGAATACTCTACACGCCTGTGTCATTCAGTTCTTCGTCCTGGCGCTCGGAGGTGCTGCGATTCTAGGCGTCACCGCTGTCGTTTCACAGAACAGAGCCGCGTCTAATCAAAGGAAGGTGCTGAGGAATATTAGAAAAATGTCCTTGAGTTAAAGATTAGATGGGAGACAAGCGGCCACATGGTAATGCAGGCCAGACCGCTCTGTCGAACCAAATTACTGAGTGTTAAAACACGACACAACGGCTGCGTTGCTGTGTTTACAAAGTCCTTCTTATTTTCTCTGTATCTCTCTTGCGTTTCAATCAAACAATCACTCATTGTGATGAATGAAAACAAACTGAAAGTCAATGAAAGTGAAACTAAAGATGAATAAGTCCAGATAACTGTGACGCATAGAACTCGTGATTGCAACTTGTACCCCGAGCACAACGTCACAGGTTGTCATCTCGTAATTACAGTAGTTACGACATGGCGTGATCGCAGCATAACTTGCATTGATAAATAAATAAAACTTATACTACGTGACTGTTTAACGCTTAAATCTGATCGGTTGATGAACGTTCTAAGGTGTGCAATTATTTTCAGGGAAACGAACGGCTAAAGTAGTTCCAGGCAGGTTTTGACCGCATTGCAGTTCCATATGGGTCTGAACATCAACAAACAGAAGACAAAGATCCTCAAAGTGAATAACACCAACAACAACCCAGTCCAGTTGGATGGAGAGGCGTTAGAAGAAGTGGAGGCCTTCACCTACCTGGGCAGTGTCATCGACAATCAGGGCGGAACAGACGCTGACGTTAAGGTACGAACATGTAAAGCAAGAGCAGCCTTCCTACAGCTGAGGAACATCTGGAGCTCGAAGGAACTGGGTCTAAGGACAAAGGTCAGGCTGTTCAATACCAATGTCAAGGCGGTCCTTTTCTATGGTGCAGAGACATGGAGGAAAACAGTGGCGACGATGAAGAAAGTTCAGACCTTCGTCAACTCCTGTCTGCGAAGAATCCTCCAGATCCGCTGGCCAAACACCATCAGCAACCAGGACCTTTGGCAGAGAACCAATCAGCTTCCTGTAGAAGATGAGATCCTGAAACGACGCTGGAGATGGATTGGTCACACGCTCCGCAAGCCAGCTTCCAACATCACCAGGCAAGCGCTCACTTGGAATCCCCAAGGCAAAAGGAAAAGAGGAAGGCCAAGAAATACGTGGCGCCGAGATCTGGCAGCTGATACCAAAGAACTTGGATACACCTGGAGTCAGCTGGAGAGAAAAGCCCAAGACAGGGATGCCTGGAGTGCTCTTGTCGGCAGCCTATGCCCCAGGAGGGGTAGCAGGCATAAGTAAGTAAGTAAGCAGTTCCATATCACTTCGCCAAATGATTTCAATTATTTCAAAGGTCCTTACAGCCGTCAACTACCCTGGAAATCCAGAGTTCTCGCGAGAGCACAAGGTGAATTTGCTCAGCGAGTTACTCTGGCGTTGAGTAATGATGCTCATTAAATATGCCCTTGTATCCGAGCTGCACCAATCACATCGGGTTATCTGATATAGGCGGGCCAGAGGCGAGCTAAACGGATGACGACAGCGCTGTGACGTCGAAGTCATTAGTAAACATTGCAAGATGACTATGGATGAACACCAGTTGTTTGAAACGGCTTTAGCCGCGACAATGAACGAGTTAGACTTGGCTTTTTATCTAAAACAGGAACAGAAGACGCCGCTCGAATCGTTCCTTTGCAAGAAGTGCGTTTTTGCTGTTTTGCCGACCGGATACGGCAAGAGTCTAATCTACCAGTTAGCTCCGCTGGTAGCTAAGCGTATGGGGCTTGTTGTGATTGGTCGTAGTGTTATCCAATTGTGTGCAGTGAGATTTTCAAATGCATGTTTGGTGCCGCCCCTCGAGCTGGCCGATATTCATTACTCGATGCCAGACCATTAATCTTTCAGGCTATTTCCAGGCTAGCCGTCAACAGCAAAAGAACCAAAACCAACAACAACACTGAACAAGCAAATCAATATAGTAAACAATAGGATAAAAAGAACAAATTATGTCCATGTTTTTTGCCACAAAATTACGTTTTATTATGTATAGAAACCACATACTTTCTTTCTCCCGCTCAAACGCACACACATACAGTACCGGCACACACTCGCACAGAAACGTGTTGTGAGCACTACTCTGATGATTTTATCACTAAAATAGTTTAACAACTTATAAGCTACATGACATTTCTCACTAGTGAGGTAATAACGGCGCTGTTCTTGAAGCAGATAAACCTACAGTTTCTCTATTAGTAGAGACGCTCCTGCCGAACACTGTTGAGAGACGCACAGACTCATGTAGGAGTAGCGTAAGCTGTGACGACTCTCGCGGTTCAAACAAACAGGGCTGGGCAACAAACTCAAGCTCCTCCCACATTTCTCTTTAAAAATTCTCATTTTAGACTTCTAATTCGTGACCTGTGTTTTGTTTTACTCTATCCTCTGCGCTTCCGCGTTCGCCAATACGTCATACGCCGGGTCAGAGGTCACTCGTCATGCGTCAGGTCAGAGGTCACTCATCCGCCGGAACTAGACTCACATACGGCCGTTAGCGGAAGCCAGTGATTATAGTTTATAAAGTTATAAATATGGATATTTTTTCCTACAAAAACGCATCTCTTCATTTTTGAAGGCCTTGATTAACCCCTGGAGTCTTATGGATTACTTTTATGATGGATGGATGCACTTTTTTAGCTTTAAAAACTCTGACTGTGCGTTCACACCAAACGCGAATAGCGCGTCAAATTCGCGTCTACCGCGTCTAGTTGGACGCTTGAACATTTCGAATGTAAAAAGCGTAAAAAGCAAAAGTTTGAAGCGAAATTGACGCACGTCTGAGGCGAAATCCGCTTGTCTGTTTGCAAGATGGCTGATGTTGATCGAGCATTCATCGAGAGAGTTACCGCATCGGAGCGAGGATCACCCTTCAGGACACCAACTACAGGCGCTCTATCCCTGCTGCAGAGCGCCTGTCCATCTGTCTTTGGTTAGAAAATGTATATGAATTTTTAAATACAGTATATTAAATATTGAAAAAATATCAATGTTTTTCAAACTGTGGTACGGATACCACTGTTGGTGCTCTTTCTAGTGATACTCACTAGTATATACTCACTTTCTAGTGATACTCAGTTAACTGCTATATTGAATATTATATTCTGCTATATTGCTATACTCCATTTTGAATGAGTGACTCCGGGCGGGAGTTTATCCCGTCACTTCACCACGTGACAGCAGCAAGCAGGCTCCTGACTGGTTAACGCGGCGCGAACAGACGGCAAAGTTCCGATTTTTCAACTCGGGCGTCAGACGCGAATTCGCGTCAAACGTGTGAATGCAGAAAAAGCAACAAATAAAATCATTCGCGCGTATGTAATGAGGCGAATTCGCGTCCGCCACGCTAAACGCCTCATTCGTGCCACAGGACCTCCAGACGCGCGTAAACGCGTCTTTACATTGACTTAACATTGAAATCACTCGCGCCAGACGCTCTATTCGCGTTTGGTGTGACACAGCATAATGCTCTATTCACTCCCATAATAAAGCTTGGAAGAGCCAGGATATTTTTAAATATAACTTCAGATTGTGTTCGGCTGAAATAAGAAAGTCATACATGATGGCTTGAGGGTAAGTAAATTATGAGATCATTTTTATTTTTGGGTGAACTAACCCTTAGATTACCCTAGATAAATTAGCGTAATCTCGTAGCAATGCATTAATTATAGCAATGATTCCTGTTGTTTCATAAGTAATGCACTGTATTAAGATTTTCAACAAGCTTCCATGAGCATTCCTGTCCCGATTAAATCATTTATTGATCAAAAGGCCATGCATTGCTGACAGACAGGGTAATATTGTCGTTGACACGCTCCTTCTGTGTTTGCGCAAGTGCTTCCCTGCTGATGGCTAATTAAAACGTTAGCACAAACGAACAGCGTCTCGGGGTGCCAGAGGACAGTATGGTTAGCAGACTGTAAGGAAAAGCCTGCTATGGGACCGAAGAAGCGCTTTGATGATGAAAATGTGGGGCAGAACGAGAAAGAGTCTGCGAGCTGTATTGTTTTTTTCTTCGTCACTGACAAGCAGAAATTCAGCAAAGCGTTTTCATGTTATTATTTTGTTTACTATAATTCCAGCACGTCTCTTTGTTGAAGCTCAAGTCTATAATTCGTGGAGCATCATGTCAGATCTGCGTCCATCACACCAGGCTTTTATTCGGTTTTGTGTAGTGGTGGACACAGCTGTCACTTTGACGGCTCTCAGACCTCACAATAAAGTGAAGTTAAAAATATCTCTACTGTTAATAAAAACCCTATGGAACAATGAAACACCATTTAAAGCGATCAAAGTCTAAACAAAGCACAAGGGGATGTAGGATTTTTTTTTTTGGAAAAACATATTGATCTGGTTTACAGACAGAGACTCATATTAGATTAGTATGCTGTGTTATTACCACAGAAAGAAAAATGTGCCTGTTTATAAAGGGTTATAATCGACAACCTTTTACTTTGAAATTGCACAATGATGGTTTTGTTGTTTGGCCAATTGTCTATGAAGAGGGTAGAAAATATTACAGTAAGTAGTATACATTATTTTTAAGGAAAATCTATCTATCTATCTATCTATCTATCTATCTATCTATCTATCTATCTATCTATCTATCTATCTATCTATCTATCTATCTATCTATCTATCTATCTATCTATCTATCTATCTATCTATCTATCTATCTATCAGCCTAAGAATGCTTTTTTGAATTAAAAAAAACTAAGATGTAAAACTGAAACTTTTTTTATTTAATTAAAAATAAAACAGAATTTATGTTTTATTAAAATTATTACTAACTGTTTTCAGTAATTGAAATAAAGCTGATGGAAAACTTAAACTTACAAAACTAATTGGAAATTAGTTATGTTGCCTTGACAATTAACTGAAATAAGTTAGTGAGATTTCGTAATAAAAATCAGTCGTACTCTCTGCCAGGTGAAGATCATGAGTCAGATTTTCAGCAGTTGCATGCATATCTTTTCTTTTCTTCAGCAGGACAACAACGTCCCTGTGCCCAGAGCGAAATACATAAAGAAATGATTTACTGGTCTGGAAGAACTTGAGTGGCCAGCACAAATCCCAGACCTGAACTGAAACGCCAAGTTGACGTCAGATCCCATCACTAGACCTCAATGATGATCTTGAGCTGACACCACTGTGAAAAAGAAGTGCACTTTTGCTTTTAAAAGTTATGAAAATAACTTAATAATAGGATATACTTAAGTGTGAACTGAATGTAATGTTTGTTATTTACTATTAAATGAAAATGTATTTGCATTATAATTTATGTTAAATGCAATTAGTTGAAAGTGTGTTTTTTGACCAACTTAAGTAGAACTTCTGTACATTTTTACAGTATATGTAATTTCATAATTCTATTTTCTTTGAAATACGGTTAAACTCTACTGATGAGACAATCATTTATGGTAAACTATACTATGACTATATGTCATTTGAAACTTGTATGTCATGTATTTAAATGTATCTGTAATTACACATTTGTAATGATGAAGTACATAGAAATATATTAACTTCAAATGTAATATCAAACAACACACTGGAGTTAAAATTATAATCACTTTGCTTTAGTAGTCAACACATCAAAATGATAATTAAAATATAATGATTTAAAATGTATTTAAAGGTTTTCATTTGAGTGCTAGAGCAAGTGTTTTTAAAGTGTACTTAAGTGTGTTAAGACAAAGTCATGAAAGTGTATTATCTTTAAGTACACTTAAAATACCTTTTATTTCATTGATATTTTAATATCTGCAAAATAAATAAATAAATAAAATCCTTTTTTATTAAGTGCACTTTTTTACAAGGTTGGGAACAATTCTCTCAGCCATATTCCAAAATCTAATGCAAATCCTTCCATGAAAGGAAGGTAACATCCTGTAATATACTATTTCTTACTGTATGCATTTGAATGTAAACACTATATACTTTTTAATTTTTTTATAGGTTTTTGGTGTCATGGACTTAACTGCATTCAATGTAGTTCCACCTTTTACCACCGCAAGGCAGTGTCCCTACAGATAATCTGAGAAAAAGCCAGTGAGAAGATCTCATTTCCTGAAGAATGGAAATACAGACCATCTCAAACCTGATCTCATAAACATGTTCAACATCGCAATATTCTCTAAATGATATTAGTGCCTATATAATGCATCAGTGTCCTCTAGAAGATCACACACCTTGAAGCGAACATCGCCGTTCCCATCCCATGATTCTCAGCTAAATTGCACGGGTCAGCCCAATCTACTGGAGTGCTCCTATAAAAGAAATTGAATGTTCCACTGAGGCAAATCTGGATTGTGATGGACACAGGCAGAACCGGAACGGCGAGCACATCGAGGTTCCCATGGGCCGGCAGGTGGAAGTTCAGAGGGAAAGGCCTTGGATGGAATTCATAATGAGCTCCAGACTTGCAAAGATGTTGGACGTCCAGCTCACTTTCTCCTCTTTTGCACACTTCCTCTTACCTGTCCGCAGAAGATAAGCCTGTCAGGTGTTGCATGTACATGCTTGGCTAGTCTGGAACAATTGGAATTGCAGATGGGTTGGAGGACGGTGGGGACAGATTCATAGTTTGACAGACTTGGCAGAAATTTTCCAGACAAAATCTATCCACAAACAAGAAATAGAATGGATTCATCTTCTAAGAAAATATCAGCAACTTCAATTAGAATAGATTTCCACTATAGATGTCACTGTAAACTGTTTTTTGTTGGTTTAACTTAAAAAAAAGTAAGTTACTTGCCTTAAAATTTTGAGTTAATTGAAATGAAAAATTTGAGTTGATACAATGAAATAGATTGGTTTAATAAATAGAAACTCAAAATATTATGTTATCTGAACCACATTACGTATCTAAGTTGATTCGACAAAAGATAAAAAAGTTGTAATAACATATCATGAAAATATTTTTTTAAGTAGTTTAAAACTCATGCTTTATATTTGTGTTGGCTTCATATGGTTTTGAAAAAAAAACATTTACACTAATTTCAGAGTAGATTTACACAAAATTAAATTACAGTAAATAAAGTAATGTGGTATAACAAACATTTCTCTTACACCCTGAATATCTTTTTTTTTTTTTTTTATAATTTTTGAGGTAAAAAGTATTTTTAACATAATCAAATATCATTAAGTTTTTGGGGAGTCGCACCACATTACCCTTCACAACCTGAACTAAACTAAAAGCTAAACAGAAATATAAAAACTAATGAAAATGACTAAAACACAACTAAAACTTAAACTAAAATGAAAATATATAAAAAAAAGCTAATTACAAACATTAATAAATAGTATATTACTATATAGTGCAACATTACAAATTAGTATTCATTCAATAAGATTAATTTTGTAAGAACATTTTTTTCAGTAGATGAGTGGTTTGCAAGCACATTAATCTTCATATTCAAGCCTTATGTTAAAAGTTTCCATATGCTCTTCTATATCTTAGGCTTGGCTTAAACACTTTAACAGATAGATAATAAACAGAAGTTGATTGAATGTTTTTTTTTTTTTTTTTGCTTAACATTATACATGCCATTTTAGATGCTTTGCATTACAAGGAAATTACAATAATAACCATTTCTAAATGTCATGAAAAAAAAACAAAAAAAACAAACATTATTTGTCATACATATAATTTCATCTGTCAAAGCGTGTGCATATTTGTGTTGGGAGTAAAGGGAGCTTTGAAGGGAATGTTGCAATAATCGATCTCTCTATAGATTTGGGGTGGAGATCAATTTTATTTCATAATGATTTCCATGTGTTTATATTCTAACTCAACCTGTGTCTGATCGTGTGTTGTATTGTGTTGTAGGTTCTGTGAGACTCAAAATATTCTCTATACTTTTTCCACTTACATGTAGCAGGAGAAGCAATTTAATGAAAACTCTGAATCCATTTAGCATCCACAAAACAGGTGGCAAGTCCAGTTAATTGAGGTCTAAAGCACTGGTGAATAATGTTCATTTACAGCAGGGATTTCTGGGTCAGCTAACTGAATGCGGGTTTCATAATAGAAAAGTTGCCTGGAACTTAAATTAGTTTCTAAAACAGAAAGTACCTTAAGTAAGCACATTTAAGCCCAGCTATTTCCCAGCTGGACACTTGGGGGTCTTTAAATCAATCTATATTTTGGTAACATGAACTATTAAATGAACACTAATAAATTAATCAGACAAAATAACCTCACATGTGTTTGTAGAAATAACATTACCAGGTCCATCCGGACCAAACGCTCACCGGCGCAGCCAAAACATTTTACACTCACTCAAAGCTACAGATGCTTTTTGCTCTCTAATGACATCATTTACCTCATGGCAAGACTACTTTATGCTCGACGCATCTACAAAAGTACGCCAGCCCAGATCTTACCATCTTTGTTTGAAGTTTAGCATGTTGACGGAATAATTGACGGTCAAATTAAAATTGTCATTATTTTCACACGCTCATTTTGGTGAAAAACAACATGATATTTAAATCATGGCAGCCTCCATTGGTTTTTCTGTGCATCTTTCAACATTTCACCCTCCAGTCCAGTAGATGGCGGTAGAGTGCCTTCATGTTCCTTTGGTTCCTTTGGTTTGCATTTCCTGCGTTGTGATGCAGTTTGAGAAACAGAGATATTTTCAACCTGATCTCACGCCAATTTATACGTTTTTTACAGGGTGGCTAATTCGTACCAATTCGTACGATTTTTCAAAAAGCATCATCAGGAAGGACCACCCCTAACCCCACCCTTAAACCTACCCATCACTGGGGTCTAGACAAATCATATGAATTCGTACGATTTTTCAAAAAGCATCATCAGGAAGGACTACCCCTAACCCCGCCCCTAAGCCTACCCATCACTGGGGTCAAGACAAATCATATGAATTCGTACGATTTTTCAAAAAGCATCATCAGGAAGGACTACCCCTAACCCCGCCCCTAAGCCTACCCTATCACTGGGGTCTAGACAAATCATATGAATTCGTACGATTTTTCAAAAAGCATCATCAGGAAGGACTACCCCTAACCCCGCCCCTAAGCCTACCCTATCACTGGGGTCTAGACAAATCATATGAATTCGTACGATTTTTCAAAAAGCATCATCAGGAAGGACTACCCCTAACCCCGCCCCTAAGCCTACCCATCACTGGGGTCAAGACAAATCATATGAATTCGTACGATTTTTCAAAAAGCATCATCAGGAAGGACTACCCCTAACCCCGCCCCTAAGCCTACCCATCACTGGGGTCAAGACAAATCATATGAATTCGTACGATTTTTCAAAAAGCATCATCAGGAAGGACTACCCCTAACCCCGCCCCTAAGCCTACCCTATCACTGGGGTCTAGACAAATCATATGAATTCGTACGATTTTTCAAAAAGCATCATCAGGAAGGACCACCCCTAACCCCGCCCCTAAGCCTACCCATCACTGGGGTCTAGACAAATCATATGAATTCGTACGATTTTTCAAAAAGCATCATCAGGAAGGACTACCCCTAACCCCGCCCTTAAACCTACCCATCACTGGGGTCTAGACAAATCATATGAATTCGTACGATTTTTCAAAAAGCATCATCAGGAAGGACCACCCCTAACCCCGCCCCTAAGCCTACCCATCACTGGGGTCTAGACAAATCATATGAATTCGTACGATTTTTCAAAAAGCATCATCAGGAAGGACTACCCCTAACCCCACCCCTAAGCCTACCCATCACTGGGGTCTAGACAAATCATACGAATTCGTACGATTTTTCAAAAAGCATCATCAGGAAGGACCACCCCTAACCCCGCCCCTAAGCCTACCCATCAAAGGGGTCTAGACAAATCATACGAATTCGTACGATTTTTCAAAAAGCATCATCAGGAAGGACTACCCCTAACCCCACCCCTAAACCTACCCATCACTGGGGTCTAGACAAATCATACGAATTCGTACGATTTTTCAAAAAGCGTCATCAGGAAGGACCACCCCTAACCCCGCCCCTAAGCCTACCCATCAAAGGGGTCTAGACAAATCATACGAATTCGTACGATTTTTCAAAAAGCATCATCAGGAAGGACCACCCCTAACCCCGCCCCTAAGCCTACCCATCAAAGGGGTCTAGACAAATCATACGAATTCGTACGATTTTTCAAAAAGCATCATCAGGAAGGACTACCCCTAACCCCACCCCTAAACCTACCCATCACTGGGGTCTAGACAAATCATACGAATTCGTACGATTTTTCAAAAAGCGTCATCAGGAAGGACCACCCCTAACCCCGCCCCTAAGCCTACCCATCAAAGGGGTCTAGACAAATCATACGAATTCGTACGATTTTTCAAAAAGCATCATCAGGAAGGACTACCCCTAACCCCACCCCTAAACCTACCCATCACTGGGGTCTAGACAAATCATACGAATTCGTACGATTTTTCAAAAAGCGTCATCAGGAAGGACCACCCCTAACCCTACCCATCACTGGGGTCTAGACAAATCGTACAAAAACGTACAAGTGAGTTCATACGAATTCGTACGAATTAGCCACCTCGTAAAATACGTACGAATTGCTGTGAGATAACGTTGATATTTTTGTGAACTTTCAGGTGTTTACGTCTAGTTACTATGACAAACCTATAGCCAAATATGATGCAGTCGAGAGACATTCTCACGGCATCTCTTACGTATTTTACGAGGTGGCTAATTCGTACGAATTCGTAAGATTTTTCAAGAAGCATCATCAGGAAGGACCACCCCTAAACCTACCCATCACTGGGGTCTAGACAAATCGTACGAAAATGCACAAGTGAGTTCATACGAATTCGTACGAATTAGCCACGAGTTGCT